>PITA01016499.1:0-46396 GCA_004023965.1 Spilogale gracilis
GTGGCTCAGTTGGTTAAGCAACTGCTTTCGGCTCAGGTCATGATCCTGGAGACCCGGGATCGAGTCCCATATCAGGCTCCCTGCTCGGCGGGAAGCCTGCTTCTCCCTCTCTCAGTCCCTCTGCTTGTGTTCCCTCTCTAGCTGTGTTTCACTCTGTCAAATAAATAAATAAAATCTTTAAAAAAAAAAAAAAAAAAAAGAAAGAAGGCTTGGGTCAGATTGTAGGGAAATTAGCAAAAGACATTCTGATGTTGGCTCAGAACTCTACCCTACACCCATTATCATCACGGAAATTCTCGCAGCTTATTTAAACTTTCAGAATTAGCTGTAAGTTCTGTGTGCGTTTTCACAAAAACATATGTCGTAGCCTGTTTTCTCTTACTCTTTAGCTGCCGGGCTTGAATGCTTACAAAGCCTACTGTAGTAACCAGCTGGCGGCCAAGGCTCTTCTTGATCAAAAGAAACAGGATCCACGAGTCCAGGACTTCCTCCAGCGATGTCTTGAGTCTCCCTTCAGTCGAAAACTTGATCTTTGGAGCTTCCTAGATATTCCTCGCAGTCGCCTGGTCAAATACCCTTTACTGTTAAAAGAAATTCTTAGACACACTCCAAAAGACCACCCTGATGTCCAGCCTCTGGAGGAAGCTGTAAGTCCAGTAAATGATTCGTACGTTTTTCAGGTTTATATATTAATTAGCTTGCTGCAGAGAGGTATACGGTGACTCTCAAATCTTGTGCGTCAGGCAGCATGGCAAAACGTCCTGTGGTTTTTATGAGTACCCAGCATGCTGGCGCACTGAGCAGAAGAGAGACCAGATGCAGTGTGTGTTTATGTTTTATTTTTTTATTTTTTTTTTTTTTTAAAGATTTTTTTTTTTTTTTTTTTTTTTTTTTTTTTTTTTTTTTTTTAATTTGACAGAGAGAAACACAGCCAGAGAGGGAACACAAGCAGGGGGAATGAGAGAGGGAGAAGCAGGCTTCCCGCAGAGCGGGGAGCCCGATGTGGGACTCGATCCCGGATCTCCGGGATCATGCCCTGAGCCGAAGGCAGTTGCTTAACCAACTGAGCCACCCAGGCGTCCCTGTGTTTATGTTTTAATCAAAAAACTAGATTCTGATATCTGCTCTCCTACTAGCTAGCTGTGGAACTTCAGGCAAGTCACCCAATTTAGCTGTTGTTTCATCTATAAAATGAAGGGACTGACTAAAATACCGGATTGCTAGAGTCCCTTCAAGCTTTTAAAATCCTGTCATTTTAATATAATGTTTTAGCCCTTCAGGGAAACAGTAAAGTTAATGTGCTGAAAATGCTTCCTTGATTCCTTGGTAATTTTTAGATACTGATAATACAAGGAGTTCTCTCTGATATCAACTTGAAGAAAGGTGAGTCAGAGTGCCAGTATTACATTGACAAACTGGAGTATCTCGACGAAAAACAGAAGGACCCTAGAATTGAAGCAAGCAAAGTATTGCTCTGCCACGGGGAGCTGAAGAACAAAAATGGACATGTGAGTGTATTTCCGCACTAACCAATAGGTTTATTATAAGTGAGCTGTTCCTTTCATCTTCCTACCTTGTTCAATTTTTTCTGCATAAGTCATGGAGCAGGTTTAATATAAATTCATCAGACAGTGAAAGAAGTTTACTGGTTTTTATTTTATGGTAACAGCTTTCATAAAGCAAACTTTGATTTCTATTGTGACAGAATGACTTAAATGTCTTGTTGGAGAACAGCTTGTACTTTGGTTTTGAAGCATAAATCAACTTGTTTGGCTAGGGGTTCCTTTCTAAATAAATAATTAGTTTCATAATAAAAAAGCATGTCCTTCAAAAAAATTTTTGAAGAGTTTATAGTGATGGAAATAGCTTTTAGCACTACTAAACAAATTTCTACAGTAGATTGAATGAAAGAAAACTAATATTTTAAATATTACTTATAAAAGTACCTGCTAGAAGTAAATGTAAGCATGGAATTTTTTTTTTTTAAGATTTTATTTATTTATTTGACAGAGAAAAACACAGCTAGAGAGGGAACACAAGCGGAGGGACTGAGAGAGGGAGAAGCAGCTTCCCGCCGAGCAGGGAGCCCGATATGGGACTCGATCCCTAGTCTCCAGGATCATAACCTGAGCCGAAAGCAGTCGCTTAACCAACTGAGCCACCCAGGCGCCCCGGAATTTTTTTTTTAAGATTTATTTATTTGTTTATTTGAGACAGGCATAGCTTATGAGCTGGGGGACGGACAGAGAGAGAGGGAGAGAGAATCCCAAGCAGGTTCCATGCCATGTGGAGCCTGACCTGGGCCTCGGTCTCACAACCCTGAGATCACGACCTGAGCTAAAACCAAGAGTCAAGACACTTAACAGACTGAGCCACCCAGGCGCCCCATGGAAGGGAATTTTTTTTTTCATTAGGTACTTTTCAGAAAGCAGCCCAATTATTTGGGTTTGTTTTTTGTTTAAGTTTTTAAGTTTTATTTATTAGTTTGTTTATGTAATTTTAAAGATTTTATTTATTTGAGAGAGAGAAACACAGCCAGAGAGGGAACACAAGCAGGGGGAGTGAGAGAGGGAGAAGCAGGCTTCCCGCCGAGCAGGGAGCCCGATGTGGAACTCGATCCCGGGTCTCCGGGATCATGACCTGAGCCGAAGGCAGTGGCTTAACCAACTGAGCCACCCAGGCACCCCTTAAGTTTTTATTTTAATTCCAGCTTGTATTAGTTTCAGGTGTACAGTATACTGATGGAACAATTCCACACACCAACGTGCTCGTCACAGGTGCTCTCCTTCACCCCCATCACCTATTTTCCTACCCAGAAGCCCAACTTATAAGTTGAGGTTCTTTTCGGAAGAAGTTGAAACCTGACATCTCTGATTTCTATCATGAAGCCTAATCGTTCTATAAGGGCTTACGTTTATGTGGGACAAAATAGAACCATTAACGTTTTTACCAGCTTGCATTTTTTAATCCTTATTTTGTTGGAAAACTGTAGTATACAGTACTGGTGTTTCCAGTCATGTTACGACTGGTAGGTCTTTGTGGTGCATAGTGTTTACTCAGCTGCTGCTTAATCTAATGTTACATACTGATAAAAATAAGTTTTATATAGTCTGAGATTAGAAAAGCTCTCCAAGTAGAACATGTGTAGCCGTGAAATCACAGTCTTTATGAGGTCATTTGTAAGGATGGGTTTCAGTCCTTTAAGATCGCCAAGTTTCACATTAGGGTGTATTTCTTGTTTCTCCAGAAACTTTACGTATTTCTGTTTCAAGACATCTTGGTCCTGACTCGGCCCGTCACACGAAACGAGCGCCACGCCTACCAGGTCTATCGGCAGCCGGTCCCTGTCCAGGAGCTGGTCTTAGAAGACCTGCAGGATGGAGATGTGAGGATGGGAGGGTCCTTTCGAGGGGCTTTCAGCAACTCAGATAAAGGTAAAAATGCAAGCTTGCAGGTGGCTTACATAAACAGAGACTCAGAACATAAATGAATTAGTTTTAGTCTTTAAGAATTCTGTCCCTACATAAAAAATTATGGATGGAATGGATTTCGTTGTCCTGGACGTGTTCCGTGCCCTGGAACAGTTGTGGGGGGCCGCTGCTCCGACACCCGCAGCTGCCCGAGTGAGCCGTGGCTGCGCTTTGCTGCGTGAACCTGCCTGATAGACAGGCCTGGGCTGTAAACACCCCGCCCGGATTAAGACCGTAGGCTGACTTTATTGTACATTAAGTTTCTTCAAAGTCCTCTTTACATTTTTTATTCTTCTAGCTAAAAATATCTTTAGAGTTCGCTTCCAAGACCCGTGTCCGGGCCAGTGCCACACTCTGCAGGCCAGCGACGTGTTCCACAAGCAGCAGTGGTTCAACTGCATCCGCCGTGCCATCGCTCCTTTCCAGCAGGCCGCCAGCCCGGCCGAGCCGCAGGGCTTGCCGGGGCTCCACGAGGAGGCCGAGGAGAACGACCCCTCTGCCAGGAACGTGGGAGCCCAGAGAAGGGCGTCCACGGCATCTGGTGTGACTCAGGTCCAGGCTGCTGGAGGCACGTCCGAGGGCAGCTCCCCCGTGCGCCCAGCAGACCTGAAGGGTGCCAAAGTTCACCAAACACAGCCTGGCTTCCGGAAGGCGAGGGAGCGAGCCCAGTTCAGTGGCAAGCGGAAAGAGACTCTGGTATAAGGAAGTTCTGTGTATTAACTGGTGGAGAGACTGTTTATTTATAAATGTGTACAGTTTGTTTTTTTCTTGTAATGTGAGCACAGGAGCGTTGCAGGACTGCTTAATACCAGTCTTAACATTTTTTATGTTTTTGGTTGGTTTTGGTGGTTGTTCGTTCCTTTTTTTTTTTTTTTTTTTTTTTTTGGCAGCTAAAGATACATGCAGATTACTGTTAAACTGTAGCCTTTTTTTTTTTTTCTTTTTTTTTAAAGATGTTCTTCCCAGATTACTTAGAACGTACAAGCCTGGTATTTTTAATCAAATGAAATATTTATGAAATGGATTTCCCCTTTATTTTGCATTCATCATGACTTTTTAATACCAGCCAATTGTGATATTTACAATATTTGCCAAAAACTAAAGTTTTGCAAATACTGGGATTTTACCAGTGTTTCTCTGATAAATTTTGTGTGCAGAATTTGAAAGCGTAGCATCGGCACCTAAAATCTTCATGCAGTATATGTTTATGATATTCCCGAACTTAAACTGAAACAAAGTCCTTGGAGAACAAACCAGAAAACTAAATAAGTTTTCCATTTTATCAACTGGAATGCCTTATATTTTTCACTGCACATTCCTCATTTTTCATCCATTTAACCTGCCAATTATTTAATTTTTTTAATTTGTAAAGTAGTGTTTAGTATCAGCTTTTATTTTTTTACTTTGATGCCTTTGCCTTTTCAAATTGGCATGTCTTTTTCTTCTTTGATTAAAAATGTGTGTGTATGTGTGTGTATATATATACATATATATATCTTTTTTTTTTAATCATATTAACTTTACCAAGTGAAACCAAGCCATACTGGTTTTGAGCCAATTAAGGAAATTGCAATTTTTAAGGTGTAGCGTGTCAGAGTGGTGAATACATGTGAAATGACTCCATGTACGCTGGACTGCCAAAAGAAAAATGCCATAAGGTTTTTGTTGAAAGTTTTAGCGTTGCCTGAAAATCAAGAGGGAAGGCAATTGACTGGTAGTAAGTTTAAAAAAACATACACACACACAGAAAAGAGGGCCTAAGAGAGAGTTGGAGTAGTTTTGTCTTAAAGTAAAAATGTCTGGTTGCACCAGAACATGAGAGGAGATAGTAAAAGCTAAACTTGAGGGTACGTAGTAAGTCGTAGAAGGCTCGGGGGAAGTGACTTTTATTTGCCTTGGTTTATGGGTTTGAAAGGAAGCAATGAAATGCGTTGAAAATTTGACCATATTAGATCAGTTTGGGTGGATTTATTCAACAAGAGGGGAAAAAAAGACTGACAAATCTTTTACTGTAAAATATTTCTGTTCAAATGAGGCCACAGTGTTTAAGGAGGGAAGGCTAACGGCCTGTGCCGCGCGGGTGGGTGCTGGCGACCCGCTCAAGTACAGGTTGACTCTTATGTGAACTATCATCTGGCCAGTGGAAGTGCAAATTGGAAAAGACTGTAAATAGATAATCCAAATGATTTCTCTGTATAAATGAATTATACAATTAAAAAAAAAAAAAAAGCACACACACAATCACCCTTCAAGTTTCTTGGCTGGTGGATGTTGGGGGACATTTGCCCGGATGTGCTAGTTCAGCAGAGGAGGTAATGGCAAGCCTCAGAAAAGTTTTTAAAAATCATAAATAAACCTTTGAAATTCACTGATGGTAAGAGAAAGACTGAATTATAAGGACAAGTTTTGTGCATCTTCCTACATTAGAATACAGTATAATCAGAAAGAGCTGTTGGACTGACGACCGCTGAACATGTGTCCACTTTCTAAATATAATAGTAAAGCTAATGGCAAAACATCCTGATTAACTTCAGATTTTCATTTAAATATCTCAGGTTTCTAAGTTTGGAAATGCAAAGTCAAAAGTGTAGGTCACACCAGCTGTTGTGATCTGAAAAGTCAGAAAGCAAGACTTCTCATCTTTCCTCGAGATGTTATATAGAATATTCATTCCAAAATTACCTGATCAGCTGAAGTTACAGAAGCAAATTTAAATGCTATTAATGAAATTATTTTTTTAATCAAAAACTCTATCTTCCTTTGGTTCATACAAGGGAGAAAATAAGACCCAGAAACTGATTAATTACATGGAATGAACACTTCATAAATTGCAGCTATATTTGAGAGCATTTGATGATCTGGCTCGTAGTTCTGTTTTTTGTTTTTGTTTTTGTTTTTTTAAAGAATTTATTTATTTGACAGAGAGATATCACAAGTAAGCAGAGAGGCAGGCAGAGAAAGAGAGGGAAACAGGCTCCCCACTGAGCAGAGAGCCCGATGTGGGCCTCGATCCCAGGACCCTGAGATCATGACCTGAGCCGAAGGCAGAGGCTTTAACCCACTGAGCCACCCAGGCGCCCTGGCTCATAGTTTTTAAACCAGTTCGGGCATCAGAATCACCAGGTTTACCTTAAAAAAAAAAAAAAAAAAAAACACCACATAAGTGGGCCTACCCCCTAACTCTTCCCCACACAAATACCCATTTCACTGATTCAGGATCTTGGGGAGAAGGGATGGTAGGAGTGAGGGCTGATCATCTGTAACACTGTAAACATGCCCTCCTAGTAATTCTGATACAGCGAGCTCCTCGCTTAGCACTTCATTAGCCGGAGCCGCCAGCAGCCACTCTGTAAATGATAGGCAGTAAATATCGACTTGTATCTTACTTTCTCCGCATGCCTCAAACTCCACTGAAGTATGATTTTTTTTCTTTTCTAAGTTCTTTTCAGTGAGCGCGCTTATATATTTTGAGCAAAGTTAGTCTCTGCTTGGGAAGGTCTTTTTAAGCTCAGGGTGTGTGCACACCAGGTGGTACAGGGAGAGCAGGCACCCGCCTGAGTAAGCTCTAGCAGCCAGCAGGAATCCGGTGTGGCTCGGCCGCCCTTGAGTCTGCCGAGACTGGCATTCCCTCAGCTGACCAGTTGAGGGGTCTCGGGGACCACTTACTTTTGTGCAGCTAGGCCCACCGTCTCCCCATGCTGCTCTCCATGCTGCTCTAGCCCAGTACCCGGTTATTCAATATATATAACTAACTGCAGTATTACTAAATTAATTTTGCAAGCATCACCAAAGGCCTAGCTGGGGAAAGCTTCCATCTGTCTGTCTTGATAACCGAGCTGCAGACAAAGTAGAACCGTCCAGGTTGTCTTTATACTATCTGTTAAAATTCCTGCCTGTCCCTAGAGATGAAACCGGTCTTCGTTGTGTTTGGAAGTCCGAGGGATTCAAAGTACATGATACCTCAACCTTCTTGGGCTTTTCTTAACCAGCATACAAGAATACCTATGAAAGAATAAGTATCTCTCTATCCATTGAGCCTACTTCCCCTGAGGGAATGTCCTTATCAAAGAAAATCTCCCTCACTTCAGAGGACTGCAGAATCTCCTAGCTCCCAAGGAACTCTGATTTTTGTGTGTGTATTTGAACAACCCCAGAACCGACCGCAAGTCTGAGGATGTCTGAGATGTAAGCGGTTCCTCGGGTCCCGTAGAGTGTGATCTCAGCTCGTGAGTACTTTGAGGCTCCAATACAAACTATGGGCCCTTCCCCCGCCCAAAATGTATGTATGTATATGCACATCTACACAAATTAGGGGGTTTCAGGGGTATTCCCCAACCCTACCTACAGATCCCAAGTTAAGATTTGCTCAAGTCTGTCCTGACTTCCCCCATAGGGAAACATGGTATGGATTCTCAATTTGAAAAATCAAGAGAATATAAAAAAGAAATTGCCTTAAGGGAATGAGAAGGCTCTGAAGACAGAAAATATTTATGAAAGACCCATCTGATAACGGACTATTAGATAAAATACACCAGAAACAACAACAACAAAATTTAAACTTTACAATGAGAAAATGAACAGACGAGTTCGACACGTCACCGCAGAAGATGCACAGATGACGAGCGCAGGAGCGAACTAGATCCCGCCACGGCCTGTTGGAAGGGTGAGACCCGGCCCGCTCACGACCCCAGACACTCACTCCTCACCACCGGGAATGCAAGATGCTGCTGCCGTGTTGGAAGAGCTGGGCAGTCTCTTCTCAAACTACAAACCAGACTCCCGTTCTGGTATTCACCCAAAGGCGCCCACACAGAAACGTGCACATGGGTCCTTAGAGCAGCTTTTCACGATTGCCAGAACTTTGAAACAACCAAGATGCTCCTCTTGGTAATGAATAAGTAAACTAGGGTGCATTTAGGTCTAAATAAGATATTCCAGCACTAAAAAAAGAAATGAACTATCAAGCCCCCAAAAGACATAGAGGGATCTTAGATGCATATTACTAAAGGGAAGGAGCCGATCCGCAAAGGCTACCTCCCAACTTTATGATTTCTGGAAGAGACAGAGCTGAGGAGGCAGTAGGGATCGGTGGCTGCCAGGGGGTGGGGGGCAGGGTTTTTAGGGGAGCTTATGTGATACTAGGAAGGTAGAAACCTGTCATTGCAGATTTGTCCAAACCCTCAGGTGTGACACAAGAGTGAGCGCTAATGTCAGCTGGGGACTGTTTCTGTAGGTCCGCGGACCGTCGTCCCACTCCACTGGGAGATGCTGGTGGGAGGGGAGGCCATGGGTGTTCTGAAGCAGAGTGATGGGAGAGCCACACTTTCCACCAAATCTGGTTTCGGACCTAAAGCACTTAAAAAGTCTGTCTTTGAAGAAAGAAAAATTACCCAGGCCCAGAAAAAAAATGTGCAATTAGGAATATGTATCTTTCAAAAGACCAAAAAGACTACTGTAGCCGTTCTAGGACACTGAGTGTAAATGCTCAGCAAAGAGAAAAGTGACCTTTGTGTCTGGACATCTGGGCCACGAGCCGTTGCTCTCAACCCACACCTGCTTAGGCAACTTCTGTGTCCGGAGGCCAGGATCTCAGCGTCCAGCACCAGGCCCGGCCGCCCAGAGCACCGCACCTCCAGCCCCACAAGAGTCAGAGTCTGGGCCTGTCGTCCTCCCCTCGCAGGGGAAAAGGCAAGCTGGGCAGAAGGTAGCACAGGAAGGTGGCAGAGTCAGCAGCAACACCCCAGCTGGGTGGGGAGGGGAGCTCCAAACTTGGTTCCTCTGCCCCAGTTAAGCCTAGGATTGGAGCTGGACTCTGTCATTAGCTAACCTCGGGTCTGCCAGTGTCGGGCAGAGGACCCGCCTTTGCATCTCTCCCTTCCCTCCCCTGCCTCTGGTGGGCGGAGGGAGCAGGGCCTGTCCTCCCATCTACCGCGATGCCACCCAAGGCTTCACACGGCCCTCACCCGAGCAGGATTGAGGGTGAGATCATGGGGGACCAGGCTGCACCCCTCCGCTTGGCCAGCTGGATGTACTCTCTTCCTCCAGGCTCCCCTCCCAGCAGTTCCCACTCCTACTGCCAGGTTAACATGACTTTAGAGGTTGGCGCCAGGCCTCCTTCCACTCCCGGAAACTGCTCCAGGGCTGGAGGAGTTGTCTGACATCAGTTCCCTCCGCCAACCACCCAGCAGACGCCTCCCCAGCGCCCCGGCACACCCTGCCCACACCTGCCTGCATGTGTCTTCATCTTGGGCGATTTCCAGCTGTGAGCTCAGCCCTCAGCTCCCCACCCAACTGCCCAAGAAACCGTGTGGGCTCTCTGATGACTGGGGAAGGGGCAGGTGATGTGCCCATCGACTCTGGAGATACAGGGGAGCCCCCACACCCTCCCCTGCTCTCTATCCTGTCTCTGCTCCCGCGCAGCCCCTCTCCAGGGACAGGACACGAGGGAGGGGCATAGTACAAAGCGTCTGCCCCAAAGAAGCACGCAATCCAAGACAGATGGCAATGAAGTCGACCACAGGGCAAACCTCACAGACCACGTGTATAAAGAAATAGCTAGCATCTTACTTTTCCATACCATCAAAGGTACGATGCATTTACGGGGTGGCAGATGTAGATTGCAACTCAGCGCAGGCTTTAAACTCTCGGGTGTGGGCCTGTCGTCGCGTGTTCCCGCAGACCCCTGCATGGGTGCCCATCCCAGGGGCAGCGCCCTTTCCAAAACAGAGGAAATGGCACAGGGACGGGAAGACACACACCCTCCCCCCGCCAGCACACTTATCTGAGCAACTGGGGAGGGGCCCCTAAAACCCCGAAATCATGCTTGCCTCCAGGCAAGGAGCATGAAGCAGGCTTTTCCATCCTTCTCTGCTAACTCCCGCCTGCCCCTCCAGGCTTACTCTCCCCAAGCTTCCCAAAGAGCTTCTTTGCTGCAGTAACAGACAAGTGCAGCCTGGGCCTCTGCCTGCCCAACACCGCGTTCCAAGGATGCGGAACTTTCCGCCGGTTCTGGGAGGTTCTGGAATCAGCACATGGGACAAGTGACATCCTCACTGGACAGTGCGGAGCCTCCCACCCCCACCCCCCAGGGGCTTGGGCTCTGCACTTGTCACAGTGTCTGCCCACCTGGAACGCTAGTCCTCTGTCCTCACTCCCTCTGCCTGGAGACCCCCTCTTCATCCCTCAGGACCTAGCTGGCCTTCCCTGGAGAAGACAGCCTTCTCTGACTCCCCTGCCCCCATGTGTCCCGGCCCTGGCCCTGTGACACACAACACTTCCACAGCTGGAGGATTGCCTCCCCTACCCATCTGGGCGTTTGTTGGGTCTTGGTGGCCCCAAGACTCCACTCCTCCTGACACAGAGAATGTGGGTGAACATGTTTACTGAATGCACCAGAATGGCAAAGTTATCTCAGCTCTGTGTTAGCAAGTCAAGGAGACTCCCAGACTCTCAGACCTGGGCGTGCCCTCCCGGGATCCCCTGATGAGCCCCGCCTCCCAGAATTCGCACCGTCCCAGGTCCCTTCCCACAACAGGCCCCGCTGGTCCACACCACCAGCAGAGGCAGATGGACGGGATAACGTGTGACTTCCAAGCCACTTCTACTGGCTGCATCTTGGGTCACCTGCTCTGGAGGAAGCCAGACACCATGCCGTCAGGACGCTCAAGCGGCCTGTGCAGGGTCCCGAGAGGCAGAGCTGAGCCCCCTGCCCACCGCCCACACACGCTGGCCCAGCCGTAGGGGATCTCCTGGGGGCAGACCCTCCAACCTGGAATCAAGCCTCACCCACTGGCTTCCTGACTCATGAAGGGTGCTGAGTCAGAACCACTAGCTAGGTTGCTCCCAGAAAAAATTGAGATGATCCGTGTTTATGATGGTTCTGAGCCATGAGGTCTTCCTATCGTTTGTTTTGCAGCAACAAGTAACTCACACAAACCCCAAAAGCTCAGCGAGGTTGTGGCGACAGCAGGGAGAATCATGGGCAGTCCGGCCTGCGGGAGCTCATCGGTGCCCTGGGATTTGGACCAAGCCAGACGGAGCAAATGAGAACTAAGTATCAGGAAGAGAAACAAGACTCCTCTCGTGGGGCCCAGAACAGAGGCGAAGGTCACACAAACACTGAGCAGGCTGGCTGTGGTCTGAGCCCTGGGGCCTGCTGCCCTCTCGCCCTGAATCGTGCATCCCAGTGGACAAATAGGCTGCCCTTGCCTGCCCCGGCCTTACTCCGTCTCCCTTGGTCTTACAGCCAGGGGCTCCCTTGCCGACCCCGTAGGGCAGGAGAGCAGTGGCCGGGCCCAGAGGCCCCAGGCCGGCCGCTTCAGCCAAACCGTACCCCCGCCCCCCGCAGGTGGAGGAGCAGCCTTCCTCTTCGTCTCCTCCTCCCACTCTGCCTCGCTCTCCCACACGAACACAATTCCTAGATGTGAACAACAGCAGGAGATGGCTCGGGCTCCTGAGCAGCCCGGTTCAGTAACACGACATTGAGGGCTACCATTTCTTGGGTGCCCATCATCACCCCACTGCTCCCGCCGGCCTCCAGCCTGCAGTCTGTCCCCTTTGCTTCCTGCGCGACTCCATCCCGTGCCGGGAGGACCCCACCCGTGCCCAGCCCGCCCGCCCAGGCTCCGTCCACACCCACACCCCCTCTCCCCACGGCCGCTGCTCCTTGGGCCCAGGGGTGTGAACGGCAGCGATCCAGTCCCCCAGCAAGAAGCAGACCAGCCCTGGGTGTGCATGCAGGGTCATGTGGGAGGGAACCCCACGTTTCTCTGCACCAGAAACGTGATCTAGAAAAGGGGTGGAACTCTGGCTGGCATGACCGCGTGGCCCAGAAGAGTCCTGACCTCCTGGGCTTGGTGAGGTGGAGAGATGCCCTCGTGGCCTCCAAAGTAAGGAGCCCAGAGCACGGCCCTGATTTCCCAGGCCTCAGGCCACTGCCGTTCCTTCTCTTTACTCCTGGTGACGGACAGCATCTGCAGGTTTCCTCAAGGGTGTCCAAAGGCAGAGCCCAGGCTGTCCGATCACGCAGGGAACTTGGCGCCACCAGCCCAGACCGGATTCTGAGCCTTCTGGGAGCCGACAGTGTGGTGGCGGGCTGGTGAGGACGCCCGGGCGGCAGGTGGAGGTGAATCCAGTGACTGACATGGAGCCCAAGGCCAGAGTCCCAGAGGAAGGCAGGAGAAAGGGTCCTGAGGCAGGTCCTGCGGCAGGTCCTGGGCCAGGCAGGGGAGCCCAGGAGGGATCAGACAGCATGGGGCCCAGCCCCCCCCCCACGCTTGCCACGTGCCCCAGGGTGCAGGGAGCAGCCGCACCCAGTCTGCGGACAGACCTGGAGAGGGAGGCCTTCCTCGGGTCCCTCTTCTGCCCCAGATTACAGTGTCCCCGTGCCCTTGCTGGAGGTCGAGGGGGCTCCCTGCAGGTGGTAGAAGGGCCTCATCCTGGGCTGTCCTGAGTGCCTGCCACCAACCTGGGTTGGAAGGGCCAGAGACCATCACCACACGCGGTCGCCAAGCTGGGGAGACCGAGTCACAGAGCTGGAGCCCTGGATTCTGCAGGGGCCCCCACATGGCAGCCTCCCTCAGCCAAGAAACATGGAGCTGGGTGGCACTCAGCCGCCGTGACGTGGGTGCCACAAGGCCTGCGCTGGCACGGGAGTCTGCCTTCACTGTGTGTTCGTCCCTACTGTGATTCCTTGTGCCCCCCAAATGCCTCAATGTCATCGCTCCTGCTTATTAACTTTATTTTCATCCTGTAACCAAGCTTCTGTCTGCGACAGCCTCAGGGGAAAGAGCCAGAGAGGTTGAGTCTGGGGATAGGGGCTGGAATGGCCTGATCTAAACTCATGAGCTAGGTATTTTGGAAATTCGCTTCAGGGAGCATGGTGGGCCTGCAGCAGACCCCTCGGAGAGACCAACGGTGACCCTCGGCAGCTGAGCATCCCCCGAAGGGGCTGTAACGGGGACACACGTGCTGGACGTGTCAAGATGCGTGGACAGAAATAACAGACGGGGGTTTCAAATATTCGCTGCCCATCGAAGTCACAATCCTGGACCAGCTCAGAGTGGCAGGCACAGGTCTCTCCTCGAGCCTGGTGGCCACAGGTCGCGGTCACCTGGACGCCGCTGGGAGGTTGTCCGGGACGAGAAGCGCCACCAATGAGGCTGAGTGGATGGGATCGATGCACGCCCACCATAGCCACCTGCCTCCACGGTCCTGAGCAAGGGTTTTACTTTTAAATGGTTTCTCTGCCCAAGTGCCTGGGGCCACAAAAACGGCGGGGAGCTGCCGTGAAACTCAGTAAAGGCCCCTTTCTTTTTTTTCTTTTTTTTTTTTTAAGATTTTATTTATTTGACAGAGAGGAACACAGCCAGAGAGGGAACACAAGCAGGGGGACTGAGAGAGGGAGAAGCAGGCTTCCCGCCAAGCAGGGAGCCCGATGTGGGACTCGATCCCGGGTCTCCAGGATCATGACCTGAGCCGAAGGCAGTCACTTAACCAACTGAGCCACCCAGGCGCCCCTAAAGGCCCCTTTCCCAGCAACTTCGCTACAATAGCGTGGGAAAGGAAAGTCTTGAGGCCTGGAGCGACTCCAGTCAGGACCCGTTTTCCTGCACATGAATGACCTGGACAGCTCAGCCTGGGGGCTGGCCATGCCCCGCACCCCCACTCACCCTGCCCTCTGGCCCCCACCTCCCGCACCACCGGGGCAGACCTTGCTGTGTTCAGAAATGTCCCTCCGTCAGCCAAGCTCAGGCCAACGGTAGGCTCCTGTCATCTGGCGATCCTGAGCCCCAGAGGGAGCTGGCCCCATGACCTGTCCCTCCCTCCTTCTGCTAGCTCTTGCATTTCACTGAGGACCCACCTCAATGTCCAGGCTGGCGGCGTCTGCCTGCCAGCAATTGTCCCCACACTTTACTTGGAGGAACCCGGGGGATCCCCCAGACTCCTGTGTGCACCTTGTCCCCCACCCCAGCCTGTGCAGGACGGCCACCAGGGATGAAGGAGAGAGGGGTCCTTGTCCTGCTCCGGGCTCAGGAGAGAGGGCTGCTCAGGGCCGGTGTGGCCCCTCCAGCTGCCGCCAACAGAGCTTGTGTGTGTGCTGGGAGGCCGGCAGGAGGACGAGAGAAGGACAGGGCCCCCTGGCACCTGTCTGCCCTGCCCTTTATGCCCGAGGCCCTGGCTCTGGAGCCCGAGCACATGGGCCCCAGAGCCGTCTCCCGGGAGCCCGTGCCCCACGGCCGCCCATCCCGATGTAGCCGGAGCACACCGTCGCTCCCTGGCGCTCCCGGTCGGGGCGGGCACAGCATCCTCGGCTTCCCGCTGCTCCGCCTGCCGCGTCCCTGGGCAGCGCGTCAGCCACGGGTCATGAGACCGAAAGGGGCTCCGGAGTTTTGCCTGATGAACAAAAACAAAAGTTTTGAGGCCTCCAGGGACTTTTCAGAACTTCGGATCAAATGAATCAGAAGAGTTGAAAGCTGTGTCTTCACAAGGTCCCCTCTGTGACGGTGGCCAGATGTTGGCTCCAGCTCGAGTGCTGAGCCCCCACTTCTCCCTGGGTGTCCCTGTTCCCCCTGCTGTTTCTACTCGGTGTCCCCCACCCTCCCGCCCAGCCACACCGGGGCCCGTACCCCCGGGGACCCAGTCGGACCCACCCCCTGGGGCCTGGGTCGCGTCCCTCTGTGTTTCCGGAGGGTCACTGCTCAGAGAGTCACCACACAGCCTGCCCTGTTTGCGTGCTTCTCTGCTGGATATGTTTCCACCTGCAGGCTCTGTGTTTATTCTGAGGGACCTCTAAATGTCCTGATTACTAAGTAGTAAACCAGCTTCCCTTGCTACAAATAGGAGGAAACAGTAACAATCAGCATTCTGAAAACAAAATCATATTAACAAGTCTTGCCTAGATACCAAAGGGAGGCCTGCTCTTGCCTTTGTTATATTTGTCATTCTACGTCCTAGATTCAGCTCGGGGACCATCAGTGAGTTCAGAGATCTTTGGGGTCCCTTTCCGAGTGACCAGCTGAGTTATTCATTCCTCTGTTTCTTCCCTCCCCTTCTGCCCCCCCCACTTTCCTTCCCAGCAGTTGGTTGTAACCCCTGTGATTATCATAGCATATGCACAAATACAATCTTCTGGCCTAAAAAGACTTTTTTTCCTCCTTTTCTGCCAGTGCACAGAACAAGGGGCCGGCATTGTTTGGGGAGAGATAACGGGCTCTGTTTCCACCATTTCTCCCCACTGGCCCTGAGAGATACCGCCGTGGTTCCTGACAGGAAATCCCCTTCTGCCTCATGGAAAACCCAGAGGGGGAAGCGGAGCAGCCCCCGTGGACGGTTCAGGCTCCGCCCGAAGGGCAGAAGTAAAGAAAAGCCACCATGGCAGGCCTGGGTCCCAAGCCCGGGGCCTCTGACTGGCCCCCGCAGGGGCCCCCGAGCCTGGGGGAAGACTCGCGAGCGCCCTGGCCTCTCGCAGCTGCCCCTGCATCGCGTGTTAGCACGTCCAAAGTGGTCTCCAGGTTAGCAAGAACCTGATCGACTCTGCAGAGAAAGAGGCATCGCTACCCTGTGATTTGCAAACAGAAAAACCAGGGCCAAGAGACGGTGCCCAAGATCTAACACAAGGTCAGCGCCAGGGTCGATGCCACCGCCTGTCCCGCCGCCGCCCACCCTATGCAGGGCTGGAGGCAAGGCTCACCGGATAACTGCGTGTTCCTTCGGGAACTCCAAAGCTGAGCTCTCCGGGGCAACCAGTGAAGGTGGCGAGAGCACAGGGAGGTGAAGGAAAGTCCGGTCTCCTGAAGGCCCGTGTCCTCCGCCCAGGCGGCTGTCACCCCACCCCACCCCGGCACGCACGCGTCCCTCCCAGGCCTCCTGTCCCGGCGGTGGGTGGCGCACACTGTCCTGCCTTCCAGGCCCTCAAGGACCACAGCTCCAGTCCTCGCCTTTGCCGCCGCCCCAGAGGGCACCTGAGTCCCAGTTACAGAGCTCGGTGCTCAGGACGAGCTCCCCCACCTCCCGCCCTGCCCGGGCCTGGTCTGGGGAGAGTGCCTGGGGAGAGCGGGGCTGGGCCCCTGCTGACTGCTGACTTGAGCGTCCATCCGCTGCTCCGGTCCTTCCTGAGACCTGGGACCCCTACCCCAGGCTCGCGGGGGGCCGGCGGGGGCAAGCAGCAGGTGGAGCCGGGCTCCAGCTGGGTCCCTGTGGGGAACCCACATCCCCACCCTTCTCCCGGGTCCTCCCCGCCGGCCGCCTCCAAGGCCCCGGGAGCCCTGTGTGCCCTCCAGCCCAGCCCTTGTCTACCCAGGAGCCCTCATTCCCAAATTGTAGCGCAAACCGAAATTGCTGAGTTTCATTTATCTTCCCATTTGGTGCGGATCCAGGATGTGGGGAGCCCATCGAGGTCCACGCACAACCAGCACCCACCCTGCACTGAACGGGCCCCCAGGAGCCCGTGCGCCCCCATCTCTGCTCTGTGAGTCGCTGACAGCTTTGACCCACCCGCACGTGTTCCCCAGGACTGCAGGGACAAAGCACCTCAGACGGGGTGGCCTGAGACCCCAGGGCTCACCCCAGTCTCTGCCCCACTCCTAGCCCTGATTTCAGCCTAGGGGCCCCGTGGAGCAGGCCTGCGTCCCTGCGGGGGGCCGGGGGAGGTGCTCCTCGGGGGCCCTGGTCCAGGTCCAGCGGCCCCCCGCGGCCACCATGGCAAACACGCCTGCCCACCTCTCTCTGGGCGGGCCCCAGCCTGCCTCCACCCCTCCCTTTAGAAGGAGGTGCCCATCTGCAAGCTCCTCCTCCCTACAGACTTGAGTCAGGTGCTGGAAGGCCAACAATGGACAAGACCGGCAGGGGCCAGCTGTCCGGAGCTCATGTTCGGGTTGGGGGCAGGGTGGGGAGAGGATCGGACAGCGGCGCTCTTCAGAAATGAAGCTGCTCCCACAATGAGGCGTGACCGGGGGCCAGGTGGCCTCTCCAAGAGGCTGGCATTTATGCCGAGACCCCAGTGACAGGAAGGACAGCTGAAGCCAAGTCTCTAAGGCAGCAACAGGCTGCTTTCTTTGCAGCCTGATGCCCCCTCCCCCGTAATGCCCCACCATCCCGCCCCCACCCCCCCCAATGCTGCCCCAGCCCCTTTCTCCAGGCCAGCAACAGAGGGGGGCCCCGCCCAGGGTAATGGCATTGGGAAGGACGTTCATCCTTAGAAAAATTCCGGAATTCTACTGACATGGAGAAGGAGGATTGCATGGCCGTCCGGGCAACCCATCCCTCTCGCGCAGCTGAGTGCCCTTCTCGAAGGCATGGGCCTGCCTCCAAGCAGAGAGACAGGCGAAGAAGGTGCCTGAAGAGGGGTGCCCTGCAGCCCGCCCAGCGAACCCTGACTTCTGCCCTGAGCCCCGAGTGCCCACCAGCCAGGGGCCAGGAGCAAGGCCCAGCCGAGATGTCCTGTGTGGCAGCGCCTTCCCTGGTGGCCTGTGTGGTGGCAGGTCCTCCAGTGGGCACTCCTGCCCCGGCCCCGCCCCCGGTGGAGGGGGCTGTCAAGGTGGGCGCTTTCCTGATCACCAACACCTGCCACTGTGCCTGGAATAATCCTGCTTTACACGTTTGTTGAAAAAAGAGAGGAGAGGAGGGAGAGAGGGGAGGAAGGAATCCCGGAGCCTCTCACACACCCATCCCCGGGAGAGCAGTCTCCAGGAGGGGCCCCCGTCCCCTTGCACACCACACCTCCTTCCCCTCCCCCCTCCTCCGCCCCCCTACCCCTGCCTCGTGCACCTGCCCCCCCATCCTGGGGTAGATGCCTGAAGGAGCCCCAGAAGTCCCCTTCCCCACAATGGAGCATGCTGGGGCTGGGATAAGGCCCTCCTGGTGGGTGGACAGAAAGCCCTGAGGACACTTCTACCTCCTGGCCCCCACAGTCCTGGCCAGAGGAGCTCCTCCATTTCTGGAGGCTGGGCAGGCCCCAGGAGTTTGAGAAGCGGTGCACTCTGCCCTGTTCTTCCCAGAGCCTGAGGCTCTCAGGCTCCCTGTGGCTCCAGGATTCTGAGAACTGGTGTGTTTTTGCCACTTGGCACAGCAACAGGCCTCATGGGTCCCACAGTGGCCAGAGCTCCGACGGTGGCAAGAACCCGGGTAGCCCCTGAGCCACGCGGCCCAGACCTAGTCCTGCCCCGGGCCTCCACTGGGATTTGAAGGGATTTCCAAACTCCGACAGTCGAGGCCGTCCGTCACGGGACTCCCTGCTCCCCCCAGGCCCCCAGGCGGCGGGATGCCCCCAAAAGCCATGGCGCGTCCCCACTGCCGTACTTTGTCTCACGGTTCCTCTGCCAAGAGCGTTCTCCCACCTGTTGAGAGCTCCCCCCACCCCCAGGACCCCGCCCGTCGCCGTGCCGACTCAGGACACTGGACTCCCTCCGTGAGGTACCTGCCACCCCCTGTCTTCGCATGTGGCCGCTCACACCCACAGCCCTCACCCTTAGAGGGCAGAGGCCGCTGTGACATCTCCCTCCGCGTCCTCACGGCTGGTTCAGGAGGTCACTGCACAATGAGTGGACGGACGGCGGGTGTCACCCCCGCCGCCGCTGCCCTGCTGTCGCGACCACACGCTCTGGGGGCGGGAGACAGGTGGAGTTCCCAGCACCCAGCGTCTCTGGGCGGCCGTGCGGGTACGGAGCTGGCAGGCCACCAGGCAGGGCACTCTCTGTTCCCAAACAGAGTGACTCAGACTCGACTTGTGCAACCAGCAGCCTCCCACCAAGGAGACCTGTAGAGACGAGCGCCTCCTCCCCCGGATTCCTCTTACAGGCTGTGCCCATCTGCCCAGCGGGGCGGAGGAAGAGCTGGGGGTGTGGGCACCTGGTAGAGTCATGCTTTCCAGGGACAGGCTGGAACAGGGTTTCTTACTCTTGGCTTCTCCATCTCGGCCACACAAGCCCTTGGGAACGTAAAACAGACGGTCAAACTTGGGGCCTTGGACCAATGGGGGGGTCAGAACATTGGGGAACCTCTAGGCCAACTGGAGGGTCAGGTCATCAGGGTCTCCCCAGACCAAGTGAGGGGCCAGAACATCGGGGGATCCACGCACGGCCTTTTCAGCAGCCTCGGGTGCATCACTGGCTTGGCTGAGGGAGGAATCGCTGGGTTTCAACAAAGGACAGGTGTAGGGGCGCCCGGGGGGCTCCGGCGGGGAAGCCTCTGCCTTCAGCTCAGGTCATGATTTCAGGCTCCTTGCTCGGGAGGGAGCCTGCTTCTCCTTCTCCCTCTCCCTGCCACTCTCCCTTCTTGTGTGCTCTCTCTCTCTCTCTCTCTCTCTCTCTCTCTCTCTCTCTCTCTCTTTAATAAATAAATAAAATTTAAAGGAACGACAACAGAAGAGGGCAGGCACGGGCTGGACCGGTACAGGTGAGAGGGGCCAGTGCCTTGGGCATGAGGGCATCAGCAGGGAAGAGATGAGCGCACCCTAAGATGGTAAACAAGTTTGGACGAGCAAGAAGGAGCTTGCAGAATGGGACATCTGGGTGCTTTCCCAGATACATAAAACCAGAGAGAAGGGTGGGGGGAGGAGGGTTGCTCCTGCACAGGGGCAGGGGAGGGCTGGGAGGGACGGGCTCTGCTCCCTGTGGAGGGCAACCAAGCAAAACAGAGGCACAGCAGCCGCACTGCGGACCCTTAAACCCAAAACCTGGACTAGATTACGGAGAAAATGGGACACGGTGTCCCGTCTAGATTTTTCCTGACAATCTGGGCCCTACAGCCCTGTATCCTGGCGGCAGAGGGGACAGTGCCCCGGGAAGAGCACTGATCTGAAATCCTAAAGACTCACGTCTCTGGGTGTCCTATGACTTACATGGCCCGGATCCTCCCTGTTTCTACACCGCGAGCGAGTGATCTTATGATCCTTCATTCTTGCCATCAGCTTGGCTGGGTCAAGCGGCACCCTGATGGCTGGTGAAACGTTTCCTCTAGGTATGTGTGAGGGCGGTTGGGGAAAGCAGGCGGCCTTCCCCGGAGAGGGTGCACCAACCAGTCCATCCAGGGCCCAGACAGACCAAAAAGGCAGAGGGAGGGCGAACTCACTCCTGGCTCTTGAGCGGGTACCCGGGCTCCCCTGGATCCGGGCTTTTACACCCAGGCTGAGTGACACCACGGGCCTCGGGAATGCTGAGCCACCATGAGCACGTGAGCCAATCCCGACACTAAATCTCCGCCTACGCCCCTCCTCCACGAGTCCCTCCCTGCCGGGTCTCTGGAGCACCCTGGCTGACCTAGGACTGTTGGAATTTTATATCCTGTGCGTAGAGGACCGGACGGCAGACAGCCGCCCTCTGCTCGTCACTCTGGGTCTCGAGTAGACATTGCAGAGACTCCATTCAACCCAGTGGGCACGGGGAAGCCATCTCGGGGGGTAGAGGTGAGGCCTCGTGGGGGAAGGAGGCCACCTGCTCACCCAGCACCCAGGGCAGACGTGGGGGAGATTTGCTATTGATCAGCCACACTCCTGGGCTCCACACATCCAGGGCTCAAGATTTGCACGATCCAGTGCAATGTGGATGAGTTTATATCATTATTTGGGGTTCTGAGGAAGAAGACTAGGCCTTATTCACAGTTACAATACAAAATGCACCTTGATGAGAATGGCCCAAAGAGGGAGAGATTCAGTCCTTTACTCCAACAGGTGTGTGGAAGATTCACCACCAGCTGGGCCCTGCTCTGGAGGGCTTCCTGGAGGAGCAGGCATTTGATACAGACCTGAAAAGAAAGGCCTGTCAGGAGTAGATATAAATTAAGATCTTTAAAAAGTCCAAGGGCAATTCAATGAAGAAAATGTATTATTCAGTATATGGAATTTGAAACATCTGTTTTGACCAGGAGTGAGTCATTTGTCTAAAATCAGTGTCCTGATTAAAACCTTGACGATTTGGGGGGATTTTGCTTCAGTTCAGATTAGTTCTGCTTTCACCAAAGCTGTTTTCCCCCAGTAGACTTACCAGTTGAGTTCTGCTCAGCTAAATGTCAGTTTTGTGGCTGATTCCGATTTCAGACACCGAGCCTTCACCGAATACCGCCTAGAACACACGCAGAGTACGTGTCTGCCCAGAGGTCACTCGTCTGTGAATTAAAGCCACAGCCTCTCGAAAATCTGTTAGAGGACAGAGGCCGGACTGACCTACAGCCCCTAAGGTCTTTGACACTGGAGGCCCGCACAACTGCTCCATCTTGAAAACACCCTGTTCTCCTTCCCCCAAATCACTGGCCCAGTGATGAAAACAAACACGAGAGCAAGGCAACAAGAGAACACGGAGAAGGGTCGCCTTTGTCGGGCGCTGGGGGAGGTTCAGGTGAACCGACCAAGTAAGTGACCGAGCCTCAACAGCTCAAGGAGGCAAAAACTTCCAACCAGGTGAGGAAAACTCTGGAGAAACCCTCAGAAAGTCTTAAACCATCTCATCCGGTATGAATCTTCTGTAATCCTCAGAAAGTGTTTTTACAAATTTTTTTTTTTTTTTTTTTTTTTTTTTTTTTGCGGAGGGAAACACCACACATCGGCCCCGGGCAGAGCCAGGCTTGGCTAACTGATGTTCAGAGAACTGACTTTCCCTGCAGTCCCCTGGAGCCGCGTTGGCTTCTCGCGCTCCTTCCATCCTCCCCAGAGCCCTAGATTGCGACAGGGAGGCTTCCTGGACTTGGGGACCACCGCCCACCCCGCGAAGGTCCTCCAGGAGATGTGCCGTCGCCGCTGAGGCCATTTCTGCGTCTCTCCTAGGGGCCAGCGGTAGCGAGAAGGTCACTAGCACTGTCGCCTTCCAGAGACGCCCCACGCTGTGGGTCCCCAGCAGCCCTCTCCACAGCCCCCCACACCCGAGGGGTCCTTCCTCCTTGGGGCGGGGCCCCTGGGGTCTCAGGATGGACGAAGCTCTGGGGGAGGCTGGAAGGAGGCACTGCTGGAGGGGGCGGCCTCTCAATCCTCGAGGTCCACACTGGAGGCCTGAAGTGATCACTTCCTTTCCCAGACCCTCAGATTCCCCGTTTGTCCTCCTGGGGTAACGGCCAGAGAGAGGCTCCTGCTGCCCTCTTCCTGCCCTCTGGCCCCCCACGGCCCAGGCACAGCTCTTGAGTGAGCAGTCCCAGACGCCTACCTCCTAGCCCCCCGGGGCTGCCGAGGGGCTTCACGTCTCTCCTGCCCTCCGCCAGTCCGTCTTTCTCATGCCACGTGCATGATGAGCAGAGCTTATCGTAGACACGTGAAAACACGGAGAAGAGAAGAGCTGGTGACCCCGTACCGGGCAGCCGGCTTGGAAGGGGTGGTGGGCGCCTCCAGCCCTTGCCTCCCCGACGCGAGCTCACTGTTGACTCTGGGAGTTTACTCTTCTCAGGCAGCAGCCACATAGTTCTTCAAAGTCCCAGCGTGGGGGAGGGGGGAAAGGTTTTTTGGTTTTGTTTTTTTTTTTTTTTTAAGAAAGAAAATCGATTTTCCACTCCACCCCCCCCAGGGGTCCCCTGACACGGGGGCCGTGGGACGGTGAAATACTCACATCCATTCGGGGCACTTTGTAAGGACTTTTCATTTTTCAGAGTGAGAACATGAAAAAAAAAATCCCACAAAACTATCACTTGCCATCACGGTGGCTTCATGGAAAAAAGGACATTTAATACAGAAAATACAGAAAGAGTGTATTCTCAGAATTTTAAACACGGCGTACATATAGGCTTGTTGAAAAAGTTTTTATTTTTCCACAGAGCCTGGAAACCTTCACCTTGGGCCAGCTTGGCCTTTAGGACTCACTAATTTAGAAACTCAGACCTCTGTGACCTACGTCTGTAAGGGGCCAGGGACTTTCTGGGGGGAAGCAGCCCCGTCCCAGACCCGGGGAGAATTTCTGCCACTCCCTCCCTCACCACACCCGGCCTGCTGCTGCCTTCGTCCCATCTCCTTACTGTCACCTCCGCACCTCCCTCGGGTCCCACACTCCTGTCCGCCGGCTCCCTGGTCCGTCCCCGGCCTCCCTCAGAACCTTGGAGACGAGCGACTCCTCTCCTGCCTCAGAGCCCTCCCAGCCCACCAGCCCTCCGAGCCCACGACCCAGGACCTGCTCTGCTGGGCTTTGGAGGGGGCCTGGCCATCCTCGGGGACTTGATCTGAGGACAGGACTGGGAAGGAGGAGCTAGAAGCATGTGGGGGTCACAGGAGACTGGAATGACCCGCGACAATGTCAGATGGGAGAAAAGAAGACAGAAAAACGTCGTCTGAGCCGCCACGCCCCCTTGGTGACCCGGCCCTGCCCTCACTCCCCTGGGGGTACACTGCACAGGCCCGGCCGCTCACCCCCACCTGCTCCGGAATGAGGGACAGGCGGGAAAGGGCGGGCGCCGGTATTTTGCAATAACCCCCCCCCAGGAAGCCGGCTCTGTCTGCCCGCCCTGAGCTGAGAACCACTAACTTGGCACAGCCAGGGTAAGACAAAGCCAGTCGTCGCCAGAAGCAAAAGAGCGACTCTCTCACGAAGGAGGCAGCAGAAGCCCACCGGCACGCGACCCCCAGGGCAGCACAACTGGTGCAGACGATGCTGGGAAACCACCTGTGCTTTCCGAGTCCTGAGGCCCGGGGCTCGTCCTGCCTCCCCTACAACCCCAGGATTTCAGTCCGACGCCGTCCTGGGCCTCGGTTTCCTCCTATGCCAGGCGACCTTGGGTTAAGTCATCTGAGAACCAGGACGGGGAAGGGAGCCTTGCAAACTGTGACAAGGGGCCTCCAAGGGGTCTGATTGGGGGCGACCACACTGCAGTGCCGCAAAGCCCAGTTGGAACGGGGCTGGGGACAGCAGAGGACGATGACCGTCCATGGCGTGGGCAGTACCCCAGTCCCAGGCTCCAGCCTCCAGCCTCCTGCTCTGGACCCGGGAGCTCAGCAGACACTTGAGCCAAGGGAACATGCCTCTCGTGTCCTCTCCCAGCCCGACACACCCCTCCCGCACCTGTTCTCCTCCCGGGGCATCTGGGAGACCCTGGAGGAGGGCCTGCCCGGGCTGGTTCTCCCACTCGGGCCCAGTGAATGGGGCAGAGGCACAGAAGAAACCCAAATAGCACCGTCTGGAGCCGTCAGTGTTCTCCTTTCCCACCAAACATCCCAGCACCAGCACACAGCACCCCTGGAGCTCACATTCCTTTTATTTCAACCACCATTGCTTTGGGCATCCTCACGACAGCCCAGGGAGGCAGGGGCTCCCTGTTTCTCTACAGGAGCAGCTCTAAGATCTCGCCGGGCACAGAGAGCGCAGAACCCAGGCCCAAGAGAGGGCAGGGAATCCCCCATCCACCACCCAGACTTCCCCTTGACGTCCTTGCCGCGGAAGCAGGGCCCCCCCCCCCGCCCCGAGAAGGCACGAGGAGCGGAGTCAGGGAGGAGACGGGCCGCGGCGGGGCCTCACTTCTGGGAGAGGATGCGTAGGAACTCTTCGTAGTCCACCTGCCCGTCCTGGTTCACATCGGCCTCCTGGATCATGGCGTCCAGCTCCTCCTGGGACAGCTCCTGGCCCAGCTTGGCCATGGCCTGCTTGAGCTCGTCCACGCTGATGCGGCCGTTGCCGTCCTGGTCGAAGGCACGGAAGACCTCCCGTATGTCCTGCTCGCCGCCCCCGGACTTCATCCTCTTGACCACCTCTGCCAGGAACTCTTGGAAGCTGATGACACCGTCCCCATCCGTGTCCACCCGGGCGATGAGCTCCTTCAGCTCGGCTTCCGACAGATCCCTGCCCAGGGCCCGCATCACGGCGCCCAGCTCCTCGGTGTTGATGGTGCCGTCCCCATTCTTGTCAAATCTGGAGAAGGCCGCCTTGAACTCGGCCACCTGTTCTGCAGACAGCTGCTCGGCCATGTCACTCACACCTGTCACGGAGCTGCTGACCTCGCTGCCAGCCGGCTCGAAGGGCTCACTCACAGCTGGGGACCAGGGACCAGGGACCAGGACGGGCAGGCCAGTCTGTGTGAGGGCAGAGCTCCCGTGGCAGCATGGCCATGGGCTGGGAACCCCTCCTTTTCTGCAATTGAGCAAAGGGAGGGGAAAGCTCTCCACCCTCCCCATGTCCTTGGGCAAAACCCTCCTCCCAGGGAGGGACAGACCAGCAGACCAGAAATGCAGGAACTGAAGCAACTGGAGCAGGGCGCGCCCCGGAGAGGCTGCAGGGAGACAGCGTGGGGGCCATCAGAGGCCTGCTGCCTCCCTGGGCCCCGACAGCCGGCGAGCCACCTTGGAAACTTCTTACAGAGATGGTGGCGGGGAAGGGGAAGGGAATCTCCCGCGGTGGATGCAGGGGCAGGTCCTGGATGAGAGAGGGGACAGCCCGGCGTTCCTGTCTGTGCTCCTCTGGGGCCGCTGTCCAGCTCTCATCCCACAGGGCGGACCCGTAGAGGCGGATGTGGGACGACTGCATGGAATTCTACCAGGGGGGACCCTTGGGCATCACTAAATTCCCAGGCCATGGCGCTCGTCAGATCTGTAGACAGAGATGTGGTCCACGGCTGGCGGCGTCTGGGCACACGCAGAACCCGGGGCCCGGGCGGTGCTGTTTATGACATGAATGTGTCAAGTGTGATTTTGGGGGGTGAGAAAGAGGCTTCCTGTCCCCCCAGAATATCTCTCCTCGGGCTCTTTGATTCCTCCAATCCTGTTCCATCGTTAGGGTCAAACATCTCTGTGAGGACACAGGGGAGGAGTGCGGGGTCCTGCTGGAGAGCTGTGGGGATGCTGGGGAGCACGTGGTCCCCAGTCTTCTGTGTTCTCTGGAAGGAAGTCATCTCTGCCCCCTGCTCTGAGAAGCAGAGTGCAGAGCAAGAGCTCAACCCTTGTGGACTATTCCCCAGTCCTTAGCAAGCAAGACCCAAGGCTCTGGAATCTCTGTAATGTCTTTCTCAAGTCCATTTCCTCTTGGTCCCTACACATTCCTAGAACTTCCACCAACCTGGGCCTCCCTATGGAAGGGGCTCCTTCACTCTCCCGAGGCACTGTATAAATTTCAGCTCTCTCTCTCTCAGCCCCTCACAGACTGAGGGGTCTCTCCTTCCCTAGAGGGCAGCCGGACACACCTGCCCCCCAGCCCACTCCCGAGCCAGGGGATCCGGATGGAGAGAGAGACACAAAGGGAGATGTGCCATCTGTCTAGTTTCTTTTACAAAGATGTCTTGATAAAAGATCGCTGTTTCATCTTTGTGCTGGAATAGTACAGAGACCTCAATAAACATTGAGCAATCAGTTTCTCAATGAAACCGACAGCCGGTATCGGTGGAGAACATGGTCTACCTGGGATGCTCCTGCCTCGCACGTGACCCGGGACGGGAGGGGCTCCTGACAATGACCATTTGCTCTTAAGGATATCTGAAGATATAAATCTATATTTTACACTTCCTTCTTACCTTATTAGCAGGACTTGTGATTAAAAATCCAAGACGCTTAACATTTTCTTAGTTTCCCTTGGTGTTAGACGATGCATCGTAAACAAGGAAGAACTTTTCAGATGCTATCAGGAGACAAAAGCTCTTGGGTCTAGCTCTGTCGTGGATTTAGAAACTTAACTTGGGTCTTAATATCTTCATCTGTAAAAGAGGATAATGGGTCCACTGTATATGATCAGGGCACTTGAGATCAAAGATCAAAGCATCTTTGGTCAACAGAAGGCATTATTATTCTAGGATAAACCTCATCTCCGGTAGCAAGCTGATTTGTGTTTGATGTGAACCAACATTCAAGAAGAGGAGGACCTCAGCCTCAATTGTGTTATTATACGTTGTTATGTTATTTCTTGATTGGACTGATGAAGTAAACTCGTCCAGCATCAGTCTCCGACATCAGTCATCTCTCGGCCACCAGCCCCAGGAACAGACGTCTGCACCGAGCAGAGACTTGTATCTAGAAAGACCGTCTAGCAAGTGTCCTCATGGGACTGGAAGGTGAGAATGTCATTCGCTCTCCCCAGGGACAGGAATCTCGGGAGGGACAGGTCTATCCCCAAGGCCACCCAGTAACTGGGGAGCCGGGGGCAGTCCTGGTGAGTACCTCCCCACCCTCGGCCGCCATTTTGGACCCTGCTTCCTCTCTGATACGGCGCGTTCTCTTCTCAGAGCATGAATCCATATGGAAATCTCTCCCTCACCCTCCCCACTAGGCCTCCTGCCTCAGCAGGTGAGCCGCCGGTCAGCTGCGCCTGCGAGCATCAGGGGTCGCTGCTCCCCAGGGACCGACAAACACCATGAGGCATCTGAGAGTTGAACTCAGGGATGGGAAAGGGGGACAACACAACAGGTGTTGTCAGAACCTAATCCAGTTTGATGAAGTCCCCTTCTTCCCCTGAAGCCCCAGTGCAGCGCCCGGCCCAGCCCTTTGGAAGGAGCAGGAAGGGGCTGGGGGACCCTCGCACCCATGGGTGTCCCCTCATGGGGCTACACCTCTCACCAGCCCTCTGTGTGCTGGGACGAGGGTGTCCATCAGGGATGGGTCTGAGGCTGGGAGACTGGCTTGCTCAGCACCCCATGGCTGAGCCCTGAGGCCAAGTACGAAGTACACGTGGGAAGACAAGTGAGAAGAACGCCCCACACTTGTCTGGCCCACGCTGAGTGGGAGGGAGGTGAAGAAAGGCGGCCTGCCGAGGGGCACAGAAGGACCAACCTGAGTGGGGGGGCACCCAAGTCGGCCGAGAAAGGAGCCCCCAGAGCCCATGAGAACAGAGAGGATGTGGCGGGGCAGAGCAGAGACCAGCAGGGTGGCTGGAGAAAGCCCCGGGCCTTCCAGGTGTCGCCTGTCGGAGGTCAGCTCTCCTGCCCAGGACACCCTCCTTCTCCGGCCCCTCTCAGTTCATCTTCCTGACCCTGCTGCCAGGGACGCTGGGACTTCTAATGGGGAGAGCGGCTGCCCCCACGGTTGAGGAGGGAACAGGGAGGAAGCAGCCTTCCCCCCAGAGGCCGTCCCCACAGGCAGCAGGGAGGGAAGACTCCCCACAGCTCATGCAGTGGCCCTGTGTGTGTGTGCACGTGTGTGTGTGTGCACGTGTGTGTGCACGTGTGCGTGTTGGGCACCAGTGTGTGTGGCTGGCCTCCTGCTCAGGCCCTCAGCACGGATGGTGAAGCCAGCCCCTGCTTCCCCAAAGCACTCTCAACCCTCCCTCCCCGTTGGCTCCTGGGCCAAATGCTGGTGAGAAACCAGTAAAACAGGTTTGGGGGCCTCCTGAGGCTCCTCAGACTTGAGAAAGCTGCTAGTGCTCCCCGCCTGAGCCAGGCTTTGCGGTGGGCACCTCCCCCCAGCTTGCCTGGAGCTCCTGGGCGGGATTCCCATGTGTCCCTGTGAGACTAGCGCCCATCAAGTCCTTAGTGAGTCGTGAGCAGGAGAAACGGTGAGCCCCGTGCTGCCTTCACAGCCAGCGGGCCCCCCACAGTCCCCACAGTGCCCAGAACCCGAAACACAGGTCACATTCCCCCATAGAGCCCCTGGCCCTGAATGGGGTGGCGTCCTGGCAGGTGACTTCATGCAGCGAGAACACCCTCCCTGCCTTAGGAGGGTGGAGACCAACAGAGCTGCCGGAAAGGCTCTAGCTGGCGACCCGCTCAGGGACGTGGTCGACAGGAGCCCCACTGCCCTCGTCCCCACCAGCCCGCTGCCGGCCATCCGCGGGGCACCACATCAGACTGCAGGTTCCCGCAGCCATCTGCTTGCAGGCCAACGGACAGAGAGCCCTGAGGCCCAGCGGGGTGGCTGTCCCAGTTCTCAGGAAGCTCTGAGGCCCAGTGAAACACCTGCTCTCACCCATGCTGGGGACAGTGTCCGGCTTGCTCCCAGTCCCGCTCCTCGTGCCCGCATGGCGCAGGCGCTCCGGGTGCTGGTGAGTTTAGTCGATGTCATTCCCCAGCAACACTCGAGTGGTGGAGGCTCAGAAGTCAGAGGTCGGCTCTCCTTTTATTCTTTTAGGGTTTATTTATTTATTTCAGAAAGAGAGAGAGCGCACACACACATACAGGAAGAGGGGCGCAGAGAGAGGGAGAGAGAAAATTTCAAGCAGAGCAGGGAGCCCAACACAGGGCTCCATCCTGCGACCCTGAGATCATGCCCTGAGCTGAAATCAAGAGCCGGATGCTTAACTCCCTGAGCCTCCCAGACGCCCCTCATCTTTTCTTTTTAGGTCCTTGTCCAAGCAGAGGTGTGATTCTTGGGCGGCAGCGGGTCACCTGGGAAAGGGGACAGGCCCTCCTGTCGTGGGGCTCACGTTCAAGCGGGCGGGGTTTGAGTCTGACCCCTGTGCGCTCAGCACGCCCGTTCCTGGGACTGCCGTGCCATGAGCGCCTACTGTTTGCCCAGAATGGCCGGGAGGCTGGCGGGAGCCGTTCTTCACGCCCCGTTTCTCGACCGCACACCGGGGAGCGTCACGTCCGTCCCCACGTGCCGTCTCCGCACCTACGCAGCCCCAGGGGCCGAGGTGCTCTGAGGAGGAAATGCACCCCTTCAACACCGAGGATTTTAACTGTCCCCACGGTGCGGGAAATCGGAGAGGCGCCCTGCGTTCTATTCCTCACCGTTCTGGACAAAGCGAGGTGCGCCGGAGCCCGAGGAGTGAGAGAGGAGAGTGGGAGCCCCGCGGTGGGGACGAGAGCAGGTGCAGGACGCCCACTTGGCCGCGGTTCTCACCACCGATGCTCCGCCCGCGGGCTCTCAGCGCCCACGCCACGGGGCCCAGCTTCGCGCCACGCCGCGTACCGACATAACGAGGTAGAGCCAGCGTCGTCGGGGGAAAACACGAGTTGACCAAACTTGTCCATCAGTAACTCTAATATAAAAACAGTCAAAACTCAGGGCACCAGGCGGCTCAGTCAGCTGAACGTCGGATTCTTGGTTTCAGCTCAGGTCCTGATCTCGGGGTCGTGGGATCGAGGTCGAGCCCCGCATCAGGCTGTGCGCTCAGCACGGGGTCTACTCAGGATTCGCCCTCGTCCTCCCCTCCTCCCTCGCTGGCCCGAATGCCCTAAACAAACAAACAAACAAATAAATAAATAAAACTTAAATGAAAAGCAGTAATAAATCACCCAGTGCGGGGTACTTCCCGGTGCTTCTACGCTGTCTAGATTCAGTAGATCCAGGACGAGACCCCAAAGCATCAGGGTCGTGTGGCCTGAATCATTTCCGCAGACACACCTGCCTCAGCATCTTCCCGGCCCCCGCCCCCTCCCTCCCTCAGGCAAGAAATGAGGGAGGGAGCAGCCACAGGACATTGCCACAGACCAGAGGAGTGACTGGGGCGCACCCACACGTCCCAACGCACAGCTCAGATGCAGTGAATTAGGTCACAGGGTTCCCAAAGCGCCGGCCCCGGGATCCCTCCCAACACACCGGGCTTCCCTTGGAGAATTCACCACAGTTTTCCGCCATCCCTCGGCCCCTCCACCTTTCCGTCTGCCCTGAGGACAGCTGGGGCAAACACACCTCCCCACCGTGGAAATGACCATACAAAGTGGGCCATGACGGCCTGCGCTGCCGAGCAGAACATCCCGGAGTGCTTGGGACAGCCTCCCTCCCCACGGGCCCAATAATAGAGGCTACACCTGTCTTGCTCTCCTATACCGGCTTGAACACGCACACCCACACTCACAGCTGAAACGCATTTTTTAAAAGGACCTTTTCCTCTACCCGCCATCCACCTAAGAATTAAGAAGGGACCTTCTAGAGAAAAAACAGCTGGCAAGTTTCTATGAACTCCTCTCTCGGTAGGTAGGTGAACGCTCCCCAGCACGGTCAGGCACCAGACCAGGGACTGACTTTTGGGAACCCCAAGGTCAGGCCCCCCACAGGGGAGTAGCAGGAAGGGCGCCCAGCTGCTGGAGCTGGGAGGGGGCAGTCTGGGGGGCCAGGGTCTGAGGTGGGAAAAGCAGGGTCTCTAGGTCCCTGGAGAGACAGGTGGTAACAGGAGGGAGAAGAGGAGAGCCCCCAAACAGAGAAGTTGACAAGAGCTAATTGTGGCTTCTTCATCATTGTGTCCGAAGTACCAGGACACAGAGAGACAATCCACCGGCTACACGAGAACATAAACAGCGTGCTGTCTCGCTCATGTTAACAGCTGTGACACGCGAACACGGGCCGCCTTCAGGGAGTTCAGATCTAACTAACGAAATGTCAGCACATGGGGGCCCCGAGTCAGACGGGGGATAGCAGAAATACATTTAAATAATTCTGGAAATGCCGAAGTTATGAAAGACTATGTTAAAAATAATACTGACCACATCAAAAAAATACGCTGTTCTGTGAGCAGCAAAAAGTGACTATCACTAACGAGAAGTTGGTGTCTCTTCCGTAGGCAATCATATTTTTAGTGGCGGAACTTAGAAGAAGAAATTAAATATCTCATTTGAAGCCTCAGTCATGCTGAGAACACAAACAGCTTCTTCGGGAAAAAGTGGCCATCCGGAGATGTCCAAGAATAGATTTCCAACCTCCCTTGCTCTGGTATAATTAGGCGAATAGTTTCTGGCCAAAAAAGATGTAAGCAAGCGAATTATGGGCAGCCCCTGGCAAGAGAGGAGATTGACTCTCTCCACCATTTTCCAGAATTCTGCTGTGCAGAATCAGGCTTGGGGTGAGGGCTTGACCCGTCACCTGGGGTCAGGAGGTGGCGTAGAAGTAGAGACCGAGGGGCGCCTGGGTGGCTCAGTTGGTTAAGCAACTGCCTTCAGCTCAGGTCATGATCCTGGAGACCTGGGATCAAGTCCCACATCGGGCTCCCTGCTCGGCGGGAAGCCTGCTTCTCCCTCTCTCACTCCCCCTGCTTGTGTTCCCTCTCTGGCTGTGTTTCTCTCTGTCAAATAAATAAATAAAATCTTTAAAAAAAAAAAAAAAAAAGAAGTAGAGACGGAGCTAGGGAGCCCTGGGTCCCGAATGTTCTGAAGATGCCTTACCACATCAGACGGCTCTCTTGTGGACTTCCTATATGCTTGGGGGATAGATCTGGAGGAAATGAACAATGGACCAAAGATTTTATATATGAATGAAGAGCTCTTAAATTTCTTCAAAAAAACACAATGAAATAGAAACACGGACCAAGGATATGAAGCCAGCTCACAGAAGAGCAAATCCATATGGCGGAAAAGCATGTTGAGAGATCTACAATTCGGCAGGAGACGGAGACACACAAATTAAAATGGTAACGAGGTATCATTTTATAGCCAGTCTCGTGGGCGAGCTTCACTGAATGCTCTGATGCCGCGGAGGCGCCAAGAGAGGAGAATCAGCCTGGGCTGCTTGGGAAAAGGGTAAGCATGGCAGCCTCCGTCTAAGAAATCCCGGCACACGTCCTGTGGGCAAGCCGGTCCTGGGTTTATGGGAGCACGATCACTGGTCTAGGCCGTTAACGGAGGGAGGTGCCGACATGCAGGAAAGCGGGAACTAACAAGAGGAGGGAAAGATGAAAGATGGTCGTGCACGTGTGTGCACACGTGTGTGTGTGCAGGACATCAGCCCTCTCTTGAAAGGACCGCTTTCCACTCCTATTTCTGGAATGACTCATTTACTTTCTTTACAATCCCAGGCCTCACAAAGTTTTCATTTCTAAGAAGGGAATTAAGAAAATCACTCCTGGCGGAATCAAATTTAAAACCCTGGGTTTCCGCTGCGGAGGAGGCCTGAGCCTCCTACGCCTGCCCCCGCCCGCACTGCGCCCTCAGGGGCCTGTACGGCCCCTCTGCGGGTTCTCTCTCCCCTTCCGCTCAGGTCCACCTGAGGGACTGCCTCGTCAGCTTCTCAAGCTTGCCCCGGCCTTGATCAGGTCTTGATTTTTTTTTCAAGTCGCAAATTTGGTGACGTTGAGTATCAAGTGGGAAGACTTCAGCAAGTGGGGAAGTTGGCTCTGTGTTACATCACTTTTAGGGAAACTCTTGGCGCCTTTCGGGAGCAAAGTACAGGATCTGTGGACCCTGAGCAGGCCTGCGAGAAGCTCTCTGACATCCCTCAAGCCATAATAGTGCAGTCGGAGGGAACGCCGGGTGTCGCCTTCTCTAAGAGCAGGGATCCCCGTGCTTGAATTAAGGAGACACAGCGTCTGTCTTCCCGACACCTGCTGACTGATGTCGTTGGGCCAGTGGTGTGCTGGGGGCCCCGGACGGCCTTCGGGCACAGAGTAGGCTCAGAGATCCGTCAGTTTTCCCACAAGCACAGATTAGAACCAGCCCGGGGGATGGGCGCAGGCAGGTCGACTTAGCTCACACACACATTTCCTTGCCACAGGACAGGGGCGGGGGGCGAGCCTGTCCCCATCGCCCCCGTGCCTGCCGTGGACCGGCCAACCCTGGTAGAAGGATCTTTTATATTTTTCAGGACAGGACACGGGGTGCTGCCTGCCGCGGCGCAGCGCTGGGCCTCGTGAAACTGAGGATGGGGACCTGGTCCCCTCGCGCCTGTCCCAGGAGCTTTGCCACAGCGTGAGAAAGGGCAGCGGCTTAAACTGGGATAGAGCCTGGAACCGGGAGAGCTGGGCCCGCCCCGCCCCCGCACGACCAGCCCGTTGCCCAACCTGGGCGGGCCGGTGACACACACAGCTGGGGGGGGCGGCTGCCCGTGACTCCCGCCCCGGAAAGGCTCCATCATCCCCAGGGGATGGTCCCTGATGGGCCCGTTTCAGCGGGGAGAGGTGGTCCTGATGTCCCCCAGCCCGGTCCTCCCAGCGGGACCAGTAATGGGGCATCAGCAGGGCTGCCGATGGTAGCGGGGTGTCAGCAAGGCTCCATCAGGCCGGGTGGCCAGCACGCGGTGTGACCCCGCCACACTAGCTGACCTGCCCGGGCTCCGACCGGTGACCTCATCGCCTAGTCGCTCAGTGGCTGTTCCTGTTTTACAGATGAAGCAAGCGAGGCTCAGATGTGGCACGGAACTGGTTTGTGGCATAGCCGGGACCTGGAATACAGGTTCCCTTCCTCGGGGGTGCCCCGCCTCGCGCCCCCTGTCCCTCCTGCTCCACTGAACGCAGCCCCCCGTGGTGGCCGGGCAGAGCTGGCAGCCAGAGCCCTCCCCAGGCAGCTGCGCCCTGGGTGCAGAAGGGCAGGAAGGCCGCTAAGGCCACGGAATGTGCCAGAAGGAGCTGGCGCTTCAGTGGACGCCCCACCTCTCACCAGCCGCCTGGCTTCGGCAGCACGCTTACGTGCCGACAGTCAGTTTTGCATGTGATAGACAGACAGACAGACAGAGATAGATAGATAGATAGATAGATAGATAGATAGATAGATAGACAGACAGACAGACATAGATAGATAGTTGATAGATGGATGGATGGATGGATAGATAGATGATAGATGGATGGATGGATGGATGGATGGATGGATAGATAGATAGATGGATAGATAAATAGGTAGATAGATAGGTGATAAATGTATAATTTTTTTGAGAGAGAGAGTGCGCTGGGAAGGGGCAGAGGGAGAGGGAGAGAGAGAATCTGAAGCAGAGCCCACACCCAGTGCAGAGCCCGATGATGGGCTCCACCCCACAACCCTGAGACCCTGACCTGAGCCAAAAGCAAGAGTCACACAGACAGTCCTCTGTGCGCTTGTGTGAAATCCTTGGAAACACTTTCTCGAGAAGAAATCATCATTCAGGGTCAGCCCTAGCATCACCTCCACTAAACCGTAGTTACCATAGTAGGTCCACCATGGTCCTCCTATTTTCTGGAACACTCTGGGACAGGCTGCCCTGATTCTCGCTTGACTTTCTCTGTCCCTCATCCAGAACCTCATGTGTGGCTACCCCCATCTCTTTGCTGGGGCTTCAGTATTTCTCCCTACTTTACTCCAGGTTCTTCATCTGTGTGTTTTAATGCCTGTGCTCCCCGTGAACACATGGAACAATGATTTGGTTTTTTTAAAGATCTCCAGCCTTCTTTTTCTTCACTTTTTTTTTAAGTGTATCTGACTACTTTCTGGCATCTTGAAAAGACAGCAGAGCTTTCCCTTCACCCCTGCACTCTCTTACTACAGCATGAGTAACCTGCTTTCTTGTGGGAGCTCGGCTCACACTCCCCCTGCCCCTCCCAGCGCACGGGCTGCACTCTCCGGCCTGACTCTATCCCGTGCTCGGTCCCAGAGCAGATGTCGGGCTTTTTCAAAGGTTGCTCTCTTTTTTTCTTGCACATACTCTCCCTTTATCCTGGCCCTTTTCCCTTCTTTGAGTGTATTCCAAGCTGTTATCGTGTACCGCGAAACAACTTTCTTTTTGAACTAACGTGTTGCGAACCAGGCCTTGGTATTTGGGTTCATGGTGATTTTGTGTGTGTGTTTCCTCAGGCTACATAGTATTTCCCCTACGATGCATTTGAAATTGCTTCCCTCCAGGTGTACTACAAAGACAGATAACAGAGGATAGATGATTGATAGATAATAGAGAGATGATAGATAAGTAGACGAGAGAGAGAGAGAGAGAGAGAGAGAGAGAGAGAGAGAGAGAGAGAGGCCGTAGTTTTGCACCTCCCTATTTCATTTTGGAAAGGAGTTGGGGGCAATGGAACGAACAGCAGAGGGCCCACACGAAGGCACCTGCCATCTCCTTCCCCGTATGGAAACAGCGCCCCACCCCACACCTTCCTTTGTAGGGTCCTCCGCCCTGGGGGTCAGGTGCTGCTGAGAGCCGAAGCCGCTGCTCCCCGGAGCCGCCGACAGACAGGCGCCCGGCCCCCACAGGCAGCAGGAGGACAGGTTTCTGAGGGCACCGGTTGCACAGAGATGGCGGCCCATCTCCACTGGCGTGTTCACCACAGCAGCGGTCCCAGCTTCCACCCCTTCTTGCTCTCCTATACCGGCTGATGCCAAGGAAGTGTAGGGCTGCGGGGGGGGGAAGCTGGGGAGCAGGATATCAGGCGCCCGTGGCTGACCCTAGGCTGGGCTCGTCTCCCACCCCGTGTCGGGCTCCCTCACCAGCTGAGCTCTCCCATGGCCCACCCTCGAGCACCCCACCAGGGAAAATCTCAGAACCTAGCAACTCCCCAGTCCCTCCTTCCTGTGCCCTTGGACCCTCATGGGGCTCCCTTGGGCCACGCCCACTCCCTCCCCCCCTTCCTCCTCCTGAATAAGGCTCCTTTCCTAGGGCCCTCCCTTCCCTTCTCCACATCAACAAATTTGGGCTCCCCTAGGCATGCAATGCTTGGTCCCGGGTGAAGACCTCCATATTCCTTCAGAGCTGAGGTCAGGAGCTGCGTGCTCTCTCCCTCACACAAATGCAGAAACGCCATGGGGCTCGATGTCGAAGGCACTCTGAGTCGGGACCGGACCTTGAGAGACCTGGTTTGCTCTGAGATGCTGGCCCCCCGTGGTCGAGGGCACCCACATTGTGAGCCCTCCTGCCCCATCCCCCCACCACACACAAGGCACTGCTCCTGGGAACGAGCCCTCCATCACCTTCTGCTTCCCAGAAAACCTGCCTTCTCGCCCAGCCAGCTGACCTTGGTCAGAGCCTTCGTCGTTGGTTCGGCAGATGTCCCTCGAAGGTCAGCCGTGTGCTGGAGCTGGGCAGGACTCGGAGAATCTTCACTGTAAACACTCTACTCTCCCTGCCTTCCAGGGGCTTGAGGCGGATGAGAGCGTCCCTCACAAGTGGCCATGCCCCTCAGGCCCTGTTCCTCGAAGCACAAAGAGCCAGGAGACCCTCCTGCTGGCCCATTTTTGTGGCTCACAAAGTAGTTGCCTCGTCCTGGGTTATGAGGTCCTTGTCTGGCAAAGAAGGGGTTTAGACTAGAGGATATCTTTCAGAAATCATTAGTCGTGGAAGCCAGTTTCCAAATGAAATCTTCCTCGGACGGTAACTGTTAACCTTTATTGAGCTCTGACTGTAGCAGCCGCCGTTCTGCCCCGCATGTATTCATCGGTGGTGCCTATGCCGCTGTTGTACCCATTTTACAGATGAGGACCCTGAGCTATGAGAGTTGCGACTTGCTCAACACATGTGAAGCAGTTAAAAGCAGGGCTTTACCGGTTGGCAGTGGGGCACTCCCTGGGCCCTCCGTGTCACCTTCTCTCTCTGGAAGGACTTCTGCAGACTCCAAGGGATTCAATGAACAAGTCTAAAGCCGCTGGGTGAATGACTTCAGCAGAGGGGAGTTCTGCCCTTTGCTGAGCCCCTTTGCTTCCTTCAAACTGCTTGCCCGGGTACAGAGCTCGTACCCCAAATGCTCTGGCATCCCCCACCCCTCACTGTTCCCCAACAGGCACACACGGGCTCACGTGCACACCTGAGCCCCATGCAAACACGAGCTCACACACACATGCCTTTTGCATGGAATGAAAAGGTTTCCATCACAATCATAAACTTCAAAGGCTTGGAACTTGGAGCAAACGCTCTTCCTACCTCTTAGGGAGTTCTCTACCCCTCAGGGAAGAGCAGCTTGTTCTCTGGAAGGTAATTACCACACCCCTGGAGTTGCAGGGGCTTAAAGTAACCTGCTTAGCCAGTGATCAAACGTAGCTGGGCACCAAAAGGTTCGTTCAATGTAGTTCTAGCCCCTCGGGGACATCACCTCATTTAATATTTTTAGCTGCTCAATAGTTTTTCAGAACATCAAATGTAAAAAAAAATTTAGATAAAAATTTTAAAATTTAAAAACCACATCAAATATCAGATTTGAAAGGCCAGTGGGTCACACAAAGGAGCCCTTCCAGAACCCTGCTCTGCCCTCTTCTACCCTGCCTTCCCGGACCAGGAAGTTCAGGGGAGGCGCCAGTGAGCATGGTGAGTGACCTTAGCTAAGTCACCAATCCCAGCAGGTGTCATAAAAAAAAAAAAAAAAAAAAAAAGCCCTTTTCCCAGGAAAACAGGAAGTCTGGGAAGAGATGTAATGGGTTTGGCTGTTTTTAATATGGGATTTAGTACTGATTTGCTTTTGTTTGGGGTGGTCACTTAATCGTGATTTAATCAAAGTGCTGTCCGTGATTAAATACTAGTCACTTTGTGTCCCTCCTGTTGCCTCTTGCCTCCATGCCCTGAGCACGGTGCTCCAACTCAAGCAGTTAAAGAGATCAAAGATACCAAGTGGGGAGCATCGTTACGGGGTGGGAGGGGGCTCCCCCGGAGGCTTCCCTCATAAGCCTGCTCCTGCTGGCAGGAGAAAGCAGCAGGAGCTGATGTGAGGACACGCTGACCCCAGAAGATCCAGGAAACTCTCAAAACCGTCTTCCTCGGTGACCTTCATTCTGCAGGTGAGGCCCCCGATCATAAAAGCGAACCACTCCTTCCCTTTATGACCCAGCAGGTGGTAACGCACAGGGCCGTGCAAACGCGGGGAGAGGTGTTCATCCCACACCAGCCTCCTAAACAATGATGTCACCTCGCCACTTATCAGATTTCAGTCCCACAGCTCAGAGCAACCATCTCCTCCCTGAACTCAAACTCCAGCCCAGCCCAGCCCAGCACAGCCCTGGAGGAAGCTGGATGATTCACACAAGACTGACCAAAAGTCATTCCAAGACCCGGGTCATGCCCCGAGGCTGGAAGCCAGCCAAGTTCATTGGACTTGGTCGTAACAGCCTGGACACACGGGGACAAGGTGTTTCCATTCACTGCCGGGCTGCTTGTTGTTGAGCAGCCATTAGGGCTGGGGAACGGCTTCACCCGGAGAGAGAGGTTCTCAGGGCCGCTCTCGGCCGCACGTGCTCTCGCAGGGCACAGGCTTGGGAGGGTTGCCAGGCCTGGAGTCTTGACGTGTGTCCTCAGAGGCCCCAGCGGCGGCAGGTCCCCGAGGGTGCTGCGTGAGCTTCTGAGCCGAAACTACCGTGACCCCAATTCCAAGAAAAGGACCGTACCTGGGCCCCTCTGCTCTTCGTGGGAAGCAGCTGCAGCAGGCTGCCCCTCTGATGCGCGTCTCCATGCACGACTGGGGTAGATGGGGGTCTTCGTTAATACTGTAATCCGGAGGGCCAGCCCTGTCCCTCCCGAGGCTCCAGCGTCCTCGGCACCTGCAGCCCAGGGAGCTCTCAACTCGGCTCAGACTTGGTTCTCAACACTCCACCAAGCACTTGTGGTCCTCCAAGAGTGTTCCAAGGACCCGTGACTTCATGGGTGGTGACTTCAATACCCTTTCAGAGGGCCTGGGAAGTCAGAACGATTCTCCTAATAATGCAAGACGTTATTTGCCTTTTTCACTGTGTTGACCTCTTGCACCAAAGCCAAAGTGATGGTGCCTAAAATCACCAGTCCCTTAGTAGGAGTCGAGGCTCCTGTACCAACAATTATTATATCCTTCACCGCCACAGAGTCTCAACTGGGGGGCGGGGCGGAGCCAGTTTCACTTAAGAATGTTCTGGAAGTAGTGAAATTATTTTATTAAATTTCCGCCCTTGCTTGCCCATTGTTAATGTGCTTCTGAAGATGGAAAAACAGTAGGGTTTCCATGTGGGTCTGTGAGTAACGGGGTGAGTGAAGCAATATTGTCCGAATGACCAACGCATAGCCTGACAAAATCCCAGAGCACGCGAGTGACCAGTGGATTTTAGTGACACTACAAGAAGGTTCATTGACATGATTTCAGATTCCATGCTACACTAACCTTTGGGAGATCAACCCTTGCCCAGTTTTGATACAGTATCAAAGAAGATCATCCACCACGTTCCAAGAGTCACTGACATGTTCTCTCCTTTTCCATCTGCTTATGTGTGTGAAGCGGGGTGATCCCACGCCTCAAATCAGAGCATCTCCCCACAATCCAGAGCAGCAGCAGACATGCTCCTACGAAAGCAGACATAGGAAGAGACGTGCCAAATTGTTTTTATCAGGTGCCACTCATCTCCTTTGTTTGTTTTAGAAATATAATTATTTTTCCTAAAACAATATTATTTATGTTCACATGAGCTTTTGATTTCTGTTTTTCTTAACTTGCAAATGAATACAGAAAACTATATTACAACATTTAACATTTTTCCAGTTGTGACTTCAAATGCAGGAAAGATTGATAGATACATTGCACATATATGAAAGATCTTTGGGGTCATCGATCACTTTAAATGTTTAGATGGATCCTTAGATCAAAACTGCATGCTTGGGGGGAAAAAAACGCAAAACTGCATGGTTGGGGGGAAAAACCTAAAACTGCATGCTTGGGGGGAAAAACCCAAAACTGCATGCTTGGGGAAGGCTGCAGGGAGAGACTTGCAGAAGCCCAGGAACTGAGCACTGGCACCACAGTGTAGCCCATCCCAGCACTCTCCTTTGTGAGTCATGAGTAACTCTGTTTAAAATCCTTACTGAGCTCTCTCCCAGTGTGCCTTTTTGAAGAACATGCTTAGGGCGATGGCTAGATGTTGGAGCCAGGATGCCATAATCCAGAAACCTGCAGACACCCACTGGCCACGTAAGCCCTTGAAGGTGAAGTACGCAGGAAGCAAGACCAGACCATACGCGTCCATCCGGGGACCGTCGCAGCCCGTGCCCTCCCGTGATGCTCCCCTGATTCTGCAGGATGCCGTGTCACTTCCATGCCTGCTGCCCTTGTAAGCTCTCACGCATACATCCCTTTGGGGGTGAGGTTTTGGTTTATGAATTTGAGGGGACACATTCAGACCATAGCATTCGGTGTATCTATTCTTTCTTTCATGGATCGTGCCTTTGATGTCCTATCTAAGACCATCCCAGACCCAAACAGGATGGGCTGGTGTCACTGGCAGGCCCGAGGTCATTCAGACTCTCTGAATGTCATCATCTGCAAGTTTTATAGTTTTGCATTTTACATTTTGTCTGTGGCCCATTTTGAGTTACTTTTTGGAAAGAGTGGAAGGTCTGTGTCTGGATTCACTGTTTGCACTTGGATGTCCCATTGTTTCAGCATTTTGTCTCCCTCTTATGGTTCCTCTGTCAACGATCAGTAAACTGGATCGTGTGGGTCTATTTCAGGGCCTCCGGGCTTCTGTCCCATTGATCCCAAGAATGCATCTTGGGCAACCGAGCCACCTTGATTACTATGGGCTTTAGTAAGTCTCAGAGTCCAACTTTGTCCTTCTTCTGCAGTATCGTGGTGGTTCTCTGGGGTCCCTGTCAGTCTGACTTTTCGTGGAGCCCCATGGGCAGAGCGACCCTTTCTCAGTCAGGGCGTGGTCATTGTGCCAGGCTTCCTGGAAATTGGGAGCAGGAGTCCGTGCTCAGGGAGTATCCCACCTCCCCTTCTTAAGAATATCTCCTCTTAAAAACACCCCTTTCTTCTGTTCTGCTACCACAAAATGAGGGGTCTAGACTTTCACACGTGACTTTACATATCTCCCATCAGTCAGAGAGAAAATCATGAATCCCCCACCACCTCTTCCCAAGTCTGCGTGTGCACCCTTCCTCATGTCCTGTGTCCCCTCATCCACCAGACTGCAGCCACGCCGGCCACCTCATCGTCCCGTGGCCATGCCACGCCCTCTCCTACCTGCAGGCTTTGAGCCTGCACCGCCTCCCCACCTGGACAGCACCTTCTCCCCTCAGGTCACCCTCGCGTGCTGCCTTGAGGAAGCCCTCCCATCACTGTGGGAGCAATCTGCTCATGTTCTCCCCACCAGCACCCTGTCGGTGTCCTCCATGACATTGGTCACAATATCCAAGTATCTCACCTGTTAGTTTGCTCACTAGCTAGCCAGCTCACAGAGGGAAGAGAAACTTCTGGAAAACTGGGAGCTGCCTGTCTTATTCGTGGCTCTAGTCCCAGCTTCTAGAACAGTCCCCGCACAGAACAGGCCCTCAGTCCATACATTGGAATGAATGAGTTGGAGGAAATCTATCTCCATTTATGTTTCTTCTGAAGAGAAGACAGTCTACTTCCCCCTGAAGAAGAAAGCCTTGTTCCTTCTCTGAAAACCTTCTTGGGAACCCAGAGGCTTTCAGGCTTTGGAGAGCAAAGACACGGAGAGGAAGTTCCCTTCAGACAAAGGCAACTTCTGCCTTTCATCCTGCCCAGGAGCCACCACTGAAGGGAAGCGGGCTGTTCCGTGGAGCACAGGGTCTGAAGACAGGACAGGGATGATTCCAGAAAGAACAGCCCAAACCAGTCTCCGGCGGGCTGGGCAGGCCGCCCTCCCTGTGGGTGTCCTCGTGGGGGTTCCTGCCTGCTCCCAGCGTGGTGGGCGGGGAGCTGTTCACACGCACACATGCACACCCGGGGGCTGGCGTCAGCTCAAGCCTCGGCCAGCCTTGTTCAGGGGCCGGACTCCTGTTCTGACAGCACCCGGCCTGCGGCAACCGCGGGGCGGGGAGTCTGCATGTGAGCGAGAGCCCTGCTCCTTCTTAAGCTCCCGCCAGTGGAGCGGGGGTCAGCCAGCCAGCCAGCAGGCGCCCCAGCACCGCCACCTGTCCCACCGCTCCCACGCCACCGCCACCGGGGCGGCCGCCGCACACCCTCCATGGCCGGCCAGCTGAGCGAGGAACAGGTGGCCGAGTTCAGGGAGGCCTTCTCCCTGTTCGACAAGGACGGGGACGGGGTCATCACCACCCGGGAGCTGGGCACCGTCATGCGCTCCCTGGGCCAGAACCCCACAGAAGCCGAGCTGCGGGACATGGTGGGCGAGATCGACAGGGACGGCGACGGCACCGTGGACTTCCCCGAGTTCCTGGGCGTGATGGCCCGGCAGCTGAAGGGCAAGGACAGCGAGGAGCAGATCCGCGAGGCCTTCCGCGTCTTCGACAAGGACGGCGACGGCCTGGTGAGCGCTGCCGAGCTGCGGCACGTGATGACCAGGCTGGGGGAGAAGCTGAGTGACGACGAGGTGGACGAGATGATCCGGGCGGCCGACGTGGATGGCGACGGGCAGGTGAACTACGAGGAGTTTGTCCACATGCTGGTCTCCAAGTGAGGGGCCGGGCCTGGAGCTGCGGCCCCCACTCCGGGCCACCGGGCTTCGCTGCAGGAACCTGGGGCGGGCCTGGCTCCCTGCATCCCTCCGGCCCCTCTGGGCTCTGCTGCCCCAGCGCCGGGAAGGGGTTCCAGAGGCAGCCGGGCCTGAGGGCCCCATCTCAGGTGGGAGGGACCTGGCCTGGGCAAAGAGGCTGCTGGAGAGATGTTGACACTTGAGATCAGACTTCCCAGAGAAACATCACCCCCTTTCCGCAGGGTACTCGCTTGTCTGTGATTCATTCTTTGCAGCCAGGCGTAAATCTGGGGTCAGTCGTAACACGTTTGTGTTCCACTTCAAGGAGAGAAACTCCAGCAGGGGGAGGGGAACCAGACGGGAATAATAAAATGCTTGCAGCCCCATCATGGCTCCTGTTGTTCTGCTTCCGCATGAAACGAGCCTCCTCGCGGTCAGGGTTTTAGATGAGGCGGGGTCTCGATTTTCGCGCTTTTCGAAAAGGCCAAGAAACCTTGCGCTGGAGAGCATAGTGAAAAGAGTGAAGCCTACAGAAGGTAAACCTTCAATGTTTCTTTCAAATAAAATGGATAAATCAGTAGAGGCCCTGGAGGCCGAGCGGATTACAGGTGAGAAGGCACCTGGTGGCGCGTTTCCATCACTGGCCCTCGGAGGCTAGGGGACCGGGCCGCGGAAGGGGCGAGCTGCCGCCCAGCACACGCGACCCCACGGCCACTGACGTGGTTATTCCTACATTTGCTGGCGTCTCCCAGACATGAGAGGGACCTGCAGAGCTTCGTTCAGTGCCAAAGGGAGGCAGTGTCTTATGCAGTGGACGCTGCTCTGGGGTTCATGACGCGCGGCCGCCAGGCCTGGGACGGTCACGCAGCAGCTGGCTGATCTTGGATAAGTCCTTTCCCCCCACGCCCCCTCCCCAGCGCGGAGCGTCCTGAGGGCTCCCGGGAGGCGGCGCACGGTGGTGAGCCCTCTGTGTGCACAGTAGCTCACTGCCACGCTGTGCAGTGCCTGCTGCGAGTAGCTTCCCTGCCTCACAAGTGAAGGGGCTGAGACACGCCGACCTTCAGCAGTCCGATGCGCGCTCCGCTTGAAAGTGGCGGGGCTCGGGCTGCGCCATTGACCGCACGGTGTGGCCCCTTCGCCTCCACGGGAAGGGAGGACTGGAACGGCGCGGCTCTGCACTTGCGAGAGGATTAGGGATCATCTCACGTGCCTGGCATGCAGTAGGTGCTTAATAAGCGACGACTGCTCTTGTAATCGCTTTTAGGAACCCCCTCGGGCTCTGACACTGTGAGACCTGACAATGCTTCCACTCTTCAGCCCCACGGGGAAGGCTGAGGGGCCGCCCGGGCGGGGTCTGGGACACAAGGCTCCCAATGTCAGCTGGAGCCCCCCCCTCTCCCCGGGGCGCGGAAGGGGGACGCGGCTACTCGGGCCGCAGCCCCTCGGGTGCCTTGTGCAGAAGGGACAAGCCAGCTGTCACCTCAGAGGTTCAGACGGTGCATGAAGTCCCACCTGCCAAGGGAAACCTTGACGTCGCCCCCAGGCACAAAAGGATTCCATGTCGGTGTTGGTGTGTTGGTGTTTTTCAGGGGACCAAGCCCTCAGGAAGCAAAGAGCCAGGTAAGGAGGGGCTAGGTTCCCAGATCCTCTCCTCCGCAGGCTGGGGAGGGGGCGTTTAAGCCCTGCTTTTCCCTGCGTGGGCCTCGCAAAGCCCTTGCAAGTATGGGGCCCTATTTGCCTGGGGACACTCAGCTAGAAGGGAAGGAGGGGTCTTCCTGTGCCTTCCGCCTGCCCTCCTGGTGATGTATAGCCCTGGCAAGGCTAATAAGGACCACGTGGGCCGCCTCGTGCTAGGTTTCCCAGCCGTTCCTGGAGAGGCCTTGGGCCAGGGCCTGAGCTCAGCTGCTGCTGAAAGGCCTCTGATAGGGGCGCCTGGGTGGCTCAGAGGGTTTAGCCCCTGCCTTCAGCTGGCTCCCTGCTCAGCAGGGAGCCTGCTTCCCCCCTCTCTATCCCCACCCCCCTGTCGGCCTACTTGTGATCTCTTTCTCCCTCAAATAAATAAATCTTTAAAAAAAGTCCTCAATGAGCCCCTCATCTCCGTGCTCCCTCACGCCAGCAGGCAGGAAAGACAGTGGCAAGCCCCCAGCCGCCCCCAGAGACGGCACGGCCCTTCAGACCACCGCCAGCTGTCTCTACCACTTGGGTCAGGAGCTGAGCAGCAAGTGGGAAACGTGCCTCTGGGAGCCCTCGGACATGATCCCTAATAAGTGGGGTCCTCTTCTGCTTGCAGGTGGGAAACCTGACCCCCAAGGGCAAGGTGGGCCCACAGAGTCAAACACACTCCCTCCCCCACCCCACCCCTTTACTTTTACTTTCCTGAACACAATTGTTTTTCTTCTCAAATGTCAACTTTTTATTTTTATTATTTTTTTATTTTAAAATTTTCATTTTATTTTTTCAGCGTTCCAAGGTTCATTGTTTATGCCCCACACCCAGTGCTCCATGCAATACCTCAGTACCCACCGCCAGGCTCTCCCATCCGCCCCCCCTTCCCTCCTGAGCACAATTTCTAAAAAACGTTTGCGGTTGTCCCTGCTCATCCAAGCAAGGTCATGGGCCCACTTGGCCACAGGGCCCAGCCCCTCTGTCTCCCTTGCAGGCTTAGGGACAGGGACTCCAGGCCTTCGGGGGACGCTGCTGGGCAGGGGCTCTCGGCTCCGGTGGGGCCCCTGCCTCGGCTGGTGGGTGCAGACCTCACAGCGGGCATGTGAACCTCTCGCCGTGCCTGGCATGCACGCAGGCCCCTCGCAGCGGCGGTTTCCGTGCCAGGCACAGCTCTGACCGCATGCGTCCGGTCGCACACCAGCCTCGGGACTCGGGCCCCTCGGGACACCTGTGTCGGTCTGCAGCCCCTCCACCCACCTCCTCCACACGGCCAGGCCCTGCCTCGTCCCCTGCCAGCAAGATAGAGGTCTGCAAAATGTGGTCCCCGCAGCTCACAGGTGTCGGTCCCTGGCCTTGCGGAGTTGGGCAGGGGGAAGCCTGGGGGCTGGGGCGCCAGGGAGGAGCCCAAAAGTTCAGTGACTCGGGTGGGTCCCTGAGGGGTAAGGAGG
>PITA01016500.1:0-39049 GCA_004023965.1 Spilogale gracilis
GGTTACCCCTCATGCACCGCAAGTAAGTGAAACCATGTGATACTTGACTTTCTCTTCTTGGCTTATTTCACTCAGCATAATCTCTTCCAGTCCAGTCCATGTTGCTACAAAAGTTGGATATTCATCCTTTCTGATGGAGGCATAGTATTCCATTGTATATATGTACCACATTTTCTTTATCCATTCATCTGTTGATGGGTACCTTGGCTCTTTCCTGTCTTTTGATCCAAGGTAGCAGTGTGTGCGCTCAGGTTCTCATGTGTCTCAGTAGAGTTTCTGCAGCCGCCTCCTGTTTAAGCTTGCAGCCTAGTTTCCTCTCTAGCCATCTGCTGGAGTTCATTCCTGAGAGCTCAGTTTTAAGCATGATGTTCCCATGCTCAAAATCCTGCCAGGACTGCCCTCTCTCTCTGAGCAGAACAAGCTATTAAGATATGCCCTTACATATGGTTCTAATCTTAACATAAGCTCTCTTTCATACCCTCTATACTTCTGTAAATTTTGTTCAGTGAGTGATAATTATTGTAATTTTCACCACAGCAGTAATTTTTATACACAGTAGCTTGGGAATTTTGCATGTTTTCTTTACCAAAAAGTAAATGAGTCCTATGTTTATGTACTTGAGAGGAAAGGGAGTAAACAAGGGATGAAAGGATGGGAAGATTGTCAGTTTGCTGAGGCTTTATGGTACCAGTTTGGTAATTTGGTCATATTTAGAAGCTAATTTACTGTACTCCAAATCTGTCAACCTAATATTCTCTAAGCTCTTCCCTCAAACACTCTGTCCTTTAAAACAGGAAGAAACTGAGACCATAAATAGCTTCCTACCAAATTCATTTCCTGATCTCAACTTCTTCCTTAAACCTCTCTGTTACCTTCTTTCGGGTAGAAGCAAGATAGGTTTACATATTGTAGTTCACCTGAAGTTAGATGTTTTCATAGTCTCTGGATTAACCCTTAGTGAACTATGACTGAGTAAGGATAAGGAGGTGCATGGAAGATGCTTTCTGTATGAGTATAGGTTTTGGAGGAAGGAAGTTGGGTATTGTAATCATGTCATAAACTAGAATATGTGATCCTGAGTAATTTGAGACTTTGATTTCTGGATAAAATGAGAGTGTTATGGTGGATTGTATCCAACAATCATCCCAGGTCCCTGATTCTAAATAGAATGTTCTTAGAAAGAATGAGCAAACATCAAATTTCCTTATTCATTCATTCATTAGTTCCTTCATTAGCAAATGTTTCTTGGATACCCACTGTATGCCCAATATTGTGTAGTTTTGGAGATATAAGAAAAGCAGTTTAAGAAACAGTTATTTTGCCATCACAGAGCTTGAAGTTTAATTAGGAATTTACATAGTTATCCATCACACAATGTAGAAACGTACTGGTGCCATTAGAAGCACACAACTCACAGAACTATAGTGTTAGAGCATAGTAACTTCAGATGTCACAGAGTCTCTGCTTCTCAACATGTGTCCATGAAGCTTCAGCTTCACCTGGGTAGAATCTTGAGCACTACTTGAGAACCACTGAATCAGAATCTACATTTTAACCACATCCCCAGGTGATTCATGCTGCCATGAAAACTTGAAATGCACAGATTTGGTCCAAATCCATCATTAGGTGAAGACACAAGTCCTGAAGTTTGAAATAATTAAGCTGGTGTAGTGGGAGGGTAAGGACTTGAACCCACTGCTCCTGATTCTTGTTGGGGTATATGTGCAGTGTGTCACTCCTTGTTACGAGGTGCTTTGGGACTTCAGAGAAAAACAGTGATTGGCAACTATACTTGGTTCAGTTATAACATATACCAGTGAACATAAACTTTGCAGCTCAAGCTGGATCTGGTTGGCAGATCCAGCCTGATGTAGCCTGTTGTACATTCGATGGATCATAGTAACTGCTGTTTCTCACTAATAAAATCAATGCTGTATCATATCCCTGTACTCTCTTTGAAATGCAGAAATGTTGGCAGTCGCCAAGAGGAAAGGAAATTTCCCTCCCCACAGAAGAAATTTCCAGGCTAGGCTTAATGCTTTGTCATCAAATCCAGTACTATCAAGGAGTAAAAAAAAAAAAAAAGCACCAAATACCTCTAAGCACACATCCTCCTGACAGAGGGTCCCACGAGTCATCTTCCCACATGTGCAGCCTGTGGAATGGACTCCCTAAATGGGCCGTGTAGGCTAAGAGGAAGACATGAAGTTGAAATGAGATTCTAGTTTCTCAATGAGCCTTTCTATGTTCTATTGGGTAGAAGTAGTCCTACCCGGCTTGGGTAGAGAATTCACAGGGTTAATGACTAAAGAATGGAGTTCTTGTAATCAATATAGTCCTCTGGCTTTATTGATTAGAATCACCTGCTTATTTTGCAGCTAAGATTTTTTTTTTATCCCATTCAAAACAAAGACACCCTAGGGGACCATTAAGTAAATAGGCATTTAGACTTTTTTCATTGCTAAGAAAGTAGTTAATTATTATTAGTGCCTAAAAGTCTCAATTCAGACAGAACACCTGAATGCACACAGTGCTGAAATGGTAGTGACATGTCTCCTATGAATGAATGCCAATTTGCAGTTTATTGAAAACATTCTGTTTCCTCTTTAGAGTAGTTGGGGAGGGGTGTGACTCCACAGTTAAGTCCTGAAAAACAATGAGACTTGGAAGAACTCTTCTTCAAGGAGCTGAGATGGAGCAGCTTCCCCAAATACCACATGTCCCTGATGGACGCCACTGTTGCATGCACAAGCACTTCACAAGCTCTTCACGCTACAGCCTGTCGAAAGAAATAGATTATTAGTATGGAAACCATTTATTTATTTATTTATTTATTTATTTATTTATTTATTTATTTATTTATAAATAATACTTTATTTTATTTTTTCAGTGTTCCAAGATTCATTGTTTATGCTCCACACCTAGTGCTCCATGCAATTCGTGCCCTCAATAACCACCACCAGGCTCCATCCCCACAGCCTCCTCCCTTCCAGAACACTCAGTTCGTTTCTCAGAGTCCAAAGTCTCTCATGCTTCATCTTCCTCTCTAATTTAGCCCAGTTCACATTTCCTTTCCTTCTCCTACAGTCTTCCATGTTACTCCTTATGCGCCATAAGTAAGTGAAATCATATGATACTTGACTTTCTCTGCTTGGCTTATTTCACTCAGCATAATCTCTTCTAGTCCGGTCCATGTTGCTACAAAAGTTGTGTATTCATCCTTTCTGATGGAGGCGTAATGTTCTATTGTATATATGGACCATATCTTCTTTATCCTTTTGCCTGTTGAAGGGCACCCTGGTTCTTCCCACAGTTTGGCGATTGTGGCCATTGCTGCAATGAACATTGGGGCACATATGGCCCTTCTTTTCACTACATCTATATCTTTGGGGTAAATACCCAGTAGTGCAATTGCAGGGTCATAGGGTAGCTCTATTTTTAACTTTTTAAGGAATCTCCACACTGTTTTCCAAAATGGCTGCACCAGCTTGCATTCCCACCAAGAGTATAAGAGGGTTCCCCTTTCTCCACAGCTTCTCCAACGCTTGTTGTTTCCTGTGCTGTTAATTTTGACCATTGTGACTGGTGAAATCTGTGGTATCTCAGTGTGGTTTTGATTTGAATTTCCCTGATAGTTAATGATGAAAAATAGTTTTTCCATGTGTCTGTTGGCTGTTTGTATGTCTTCCATGGAGAAGTGTCTGTTCATGCCTCCTGCCTATTTTTGGATGTGATCATCTTCTTTTTGGGTGTTGAGTTTGAGAAGTTCTTTATAGATCTTGGATATCAGCCCTTTGTCTGTAGTGTCATTTGCGAATATGTTGCCTCTTTATTTTGTTGACTGTTTCCTTTGCTGTGCAGAAGCTTTTTATTTTGATGAAGTCCCAAAAGTTCATTTTCGCTTTTGTTTCCTTTGCCTTTGGAGACGTGTCTTGAAAGAACTTGCTGTGGCTGATGTCAAAGAGGTTACTGCCTATGTTCTCCTCTAGGATTTTCATAGATTTCTGCTTCACATTGCGGTCTTTCATCCATTTTGAGTGTATCTTTGTTTATGGTGTAAGAGAATGGTCGAGTTTCATTCTTCTATACGTAGCTGTCCAATTTTCCCAGCACCATTTAGTGAAGAGACTGCCTTTTTTTCCACTGGATATTTTTTCCTGCTTTGTCAAAGATTATTTGACCATAGAGGTAAGGGTCCATATATGGACTCTCTACTCTGTTCATTGATCTATGTGTCTATTTTTGTGCCGGTACCATGCTGTCTTGGGGATCATAGCTTTGTAATAAAGCTTGAAATTGGGTAATGTGATGCCCCCAGCTTTGTTTTTCTATTTCAACATTTCCTTAGCAGTTTGGGGTCTTTTCTGGTTCCACGCAAATTTTAGGATTGTTTGTTCTAGCACTTTGAAAAATGTTGGTGGAATTTTGATTGGGATGACGTTGAAAGTATAGATTACTCTACGCAGTATAGACATTTTAACAATGTTTACTCTTCCACTCCATGAGCATGGAATGCTTTTCCATCTTGTGTCTTCTTCAATTTCTTTCATGAGTGTTCTGTAGTTCCTGGAGTACAGGTTCTTAACTTCTTTGGTTAGGTTGGAAACCCTTTAAAGACATCAGGTCAATTTTATTTTATTTGAAGAACACATACATTGTTCTGCTTCAGGAAAACACATTCAATGCAAACTCATGGTATTCATTGGGTAACTTCCTTCTATTTTGGTACAATACTTGGGATTTAACATACCACTTAATAACCTATTTTTCTTCCTTGTTTGTTGATGACACAAATCAACCATCACACATCTTTAAGGAGCATCTACCATGTATAAGATACTGTGCCTAGTGTTTTGGAATATGATGATAATGTCTAGAACTTATTGATGTTTTAGTCATTAACAAATGCTCTTATATTTGATCCTTATAATATCCTTCTGGAATTCACAGGACAGGAGACTACTCCTCATGCTTTATAGATAAATAAACTTAACAAAGTTCTGTGAAACATAGAATTGTAGTATGACTCAGCGATTCTAGTTGTAGGGATGTATCTAAGAGAATTGAAAATGTATGTTCACACAAAAAATGGTACATGCATGTTCGTAGCAGCTTTATACATAAGAGCCTAAAATAGGAAACAACCCAAATGACCATTAATGAATGAGTAGATAAACAAAATATGGTATTGCATGCAGTGGAATGATATTAGTAATAAAAACAAATGAATTACTCATATATGCTTCAACATGGGTGAGCTTAGAAAACATTCTAAGGGAAACAATATAGACAGAAAAGGCCATAGATTGCATGATTCCATGTATATGAAATATGAGTAGGCAAATATATAGAGACAGAAAGATAGATAGATTGGTGATTTCCAGGGACTGGGGTGGGGTTGGTGATTTGGGAATGACTGCTATAACAGATCTGGAGTTTCTTTTTGGTGTAGTGAAAATATTCTGGAATGAGGTAGTGGTGATGATTGTACATTCTGTGGATTGTGGATTCATGTGTAACCTTGAGAATATATTAAAACTTGTCGAATGCTTTAAAAGTGAATTTTATAGTGTATGAATTATATCTCAATTAAAGATATATATATATTTTTTACCATTAACTTACCCAATGACAGGAATGTGGCAAATACCTTTGTTTTTATTTATTTATTTATTTTAAATTTTAAAATTAAAAAATATTTTTATTTTTTATTAATATAATGTATTATTTACTTCAGGGGTACAGGTCTGTGAATCACCAGTCTTACATAATTCACAGCACTCACCATAGCACATACCATCCCCAATGTCCATAACCAAGCTACCCTATCTCTCCCTGTCACCCCCCAGCAATCCTCAGTTTCTCTCCTGAGATTAAGACTCTCTTAATGGTTTATCTCCCTCCCTGGTCCCATCTTGTTTCATTTTTTCCCTCCCTATCTCCAACGACACCCTGCCCTGCCTCTCAAATTCCTCATATCAGAGAGATCATATGATAATTGTCTTTCTCTAGTTGACTTATTTCACTTAGCATAATACCCTTCAGTTCCATCCGTGTCATTGGAAATGGCAGGATTTTGTTCTTTTTGATGGCTGCATAATATTCCTCTCTCTCTCTCTCTCTCTCTCTCTCTCTCTCTCTCTGTGTGTGTGTCTGTGTGTGTGTGTGTGTGTGTGTATGTGTGTGTATACATACCATATCCTTATCCATTCATCTCTTGATGGACATCTAGGTTCTTTCCATAGTTTGGCTATTGTGGACTTTGCTGTTATAAACATTCTTTCTGTAGTTTGGCTATTGTGGACATTGCTATTGCTATTATAAACATATAAACATTATAAGCATGTGTTTTTAAATGTCAGACATACGTTCAGTTTCTGTCACCATGACTAATAAACATTTCCTGAATTGACTAAAGATGTAGTTCTTGTCTTTAAGGACCTTGCATATTTGAATATGAAAAGATGAAATATTGACAAATAAATGGCATATCAGAATAAGTGATATGAAAGAAGGGTTCTCAAAGTGGGCTCTCAAAGTGAGAATTTTGTGACTTACTCCCAGAGTTTTGGATTTGATTTGGATGTGATGTATTCCTGTGACTCTGTATTTTTTTTTCAAAGGGTTTTAGGTGTGGAAGAGACTCATCCATACCCTGTTTTCTCTTTCTTCTTGCTATTTGGGATGATTATACTGCCCTAGCCCCTTCTGGTTGGTTGCGCTGTATAACTCCTTCTGGCCAGTGGGTTGAGAGTGGAAGTTATATATATAGCTTTTGGGTTAAAGCATTTAATTGCCAGTGTTAGAACTTCTAGCATTCTCTTCCATTGCTGTGCAATCAAGGAGACTAGTTGTTCCAGATAGTCCCAGTACAGAATAATGGGTTTTTTTTACTAGACAGAGCCAGGTTTCTGAGTTCCTGCATGGAACAAATAGCACTGGAAAGTTCTCTGGATCTGCAGTGGGCTTTGTATAAGCAGTAACAAAACCTTTTTTGTGTTAAATCATTAAGATGTTGGAGTGTTTGTTATTGTGGCATAGTCTAGCCTATCCTTAACCAGGGGATTTTGATGGTCAGCCAGGTTTGGAAATCAGCAGTAAAGATAGTATGCTAAAGAATTGGGAAGCAAAAAGATCATTTAGGGCTGGGGGTAGTCAGAAAAGGCTTAACAGAAAAACTTGAGCTGGGCCTTGAAAGATAAGACCAGGATAGGAAAAAGTAATAGGACATTCCAAATCACAAGTCACAAATGATAGGTAAGGAGTCAGACCAAAATAATAGTTCATTTTATTTTCTTTTCTCTTAAAAAATAAATTCAGACTTTATAATGTACTTGGAAGGCAGATGCTTCAGCTGTTGCCAAACATTTATTTTCTAGTTGAACAAACTGGGATAACAATCCATGTGCAATGTTATGCAATTACTCTTTCAATAAACATTGAATCATGCCAGTGCTTCATTTGTTCTAACAGACAGCTGTCCTGAATTCTCTTTGCTGAGAGAATGTAAGTGCTTCATTTTTGATGGAATTAGGGAAGGTTAGCTAGTGGAAGACTTGAATGCCAGGCTGAAGTTACCTTCCTCACTACTACATTGAGGAAAAACCTCACAGGTTTTTCTCAGGTATTTGTATGCAGGTGATTTTTCCCCCTTTCCATCTGAAACAGCAACCTCTGCTGCTGTTAGGCTGTTCCTTGGTTCTGCCCAACTGTTTTTGTTCCCTTTTCTGCTTCTTCTCACAGCTTCCTTTCTTCCATCCACCCATCTTCTGGGATATGAGATCAGTGAGAAGGAGGGAAAAGGAAATGGTACTTATGGAGGGCCTTATGCGCGCCACATAATGTGTTTGAGATAGATCTTCTCATCTAGTCCCTGATGACAGCCCTCTGAGAGGTACTGTTTGCCCCATGTTTGTGATTAGAAAGCTGAGGCTGATGAGTAAGGGGATTATCCAGAAATACACAATTAGAAAATAGTGGAACCAGGACTCAAACCAAGGTCTTTTTGACACTGATATCTATTAAATGTTACCACATTGCTCACAGTGACCTGGAAGCAATGCAGTTTAGTAATCTATCTCCTTTTGGACAAATTGCATAAAGTACTCTATTGGAAAGAAAGGGTTATAAACATAAATCTTTCTATCTTCCACAGTGTATGCATGATCTTGCTTAAACCAGTCTTATTCTATATAGGAAGGAATTGCTAAAAGAACGGGGATACTGGTAAAAGACAATTCCAATAAATTCTACAATTGCTTTTTTACTGAGAATGAATGGGAGAATAAATGGGAGACACCCAAACATTAATAAAAATTCTCTTGCCCTATTTTGGTTCTAGGGAATTCTGACTAATTATGCATTATTACAAGTATGTAGAGGATGGCTTAGGTGGATCATAAATACTTTATAGTGGGATGAAGACTGTGGGGCAATCAAAGACCAGACCAAAGAATTTATTCCACACACAGAGGGATATTCATTTATTCATTCATTCCACAAATACATACTAAGTGCTGAACATGTGTGGGGCATTGTTCTAGGTGCTACAGATACAGTAGCAAATGAAACAAAGTCCTGGCTGCCATGGAGCTTAGAGTGTGTGGGAATCAGATAATAAACACACACACAAAAGACTGCCATATGCAGTGGACATCTCCAAAGATGTCTGCATCTCAGTTCCAGGAACCTGTAAATATGTTGCCTTAACATAGACGAAGAGACTCGACAGAAGTGATTAAGGTAAGAACCTTGAGATAGGGAGATTATCATATATTATTTGGGTGGGCCCAATCTAATTGCAAAGATTCTTCAAAGTGGAAAATGTTTCCTGGTTGTGATCAGGAGATGGGACTACGAAAGAATGGTCAAAGAGATATAATGTTGCTGGCTTTGAAGTTGGAGAAAGGGGCCATGTTTCAAGGAATTTGAGGGGGCTGTAGAAGCTGGAAAAGGTAAGGAAACAGATTTCCACCCCAGAGTCTCCAGAAAAGAATGCAGCCCTGCCAACATTTTGATTTTAGCCAGTGAGGCCCATGTTGGACTTCTGAAGTACAGAACTGTAAGATAATAAATTTCTGTTGTTTTCAGCCACTCGAGACTGGTAATTTGTTACAGCAGCCATAGCAAGCCAATACATTATAATACTGTATTTTTTTCATTAACATGTAATATATTATTAGTTTCAGAGGTACAGGTCTGTGATTCATCAGTCTTACACAATATCCATCACATGCCCTGCTTAATGTCCATCAGCCAGTTACCCCATTCTTCTATCTCCTTCCTCTCCAGCAATTCTCAATTTGTTTCCTGTGATTAAGAGTCTCTTATAGTTTGTTTCCCTCTCTGGTTTCATCTTGTTTTGTTTTTTCCTCTTCTCCCCTGTGATCCTCTGTTTTGTTTCTTAAATTCCATATGTCAGTGAGATCCTATGATAATTGTCCTTCTCTGATTGACTTTTTTTGCTTAGCATAATAACCTGTAGTTCTATCCATGTCATTGCAAATTGCAGGATTTCATTTTTTTATTATAATAATGTATTTTGTGAGAGTAATAATTACTCCAAAGAAGATAATATAGGAGAAGGAGGTAGTTGGTGACTGCTAGTGGCATGGTATTTTTTTTCTTCCCTAATTGTTGCAGTCAGGGAGACCCATTCTGAGGAGGTGATAATAGGAAGAAACCACAATGATGAAGAATCAGCAAGGCAGAAGTTAGGGAAAAGAGTGTTCTAGACATAGGAAATATCACATGGGTCTGGAGGGCACTGACCAGTATGCTATATTGGTGATGCATGAGTTTATCAGAAATAAGGCTTTCATTCATTCACTCAGTGATTGACTTATTCATTCAACAGATAGTTATTGAGCAGATCCAATGTTCCAGGCACTGTTCTAGGTGTTGGAGATGTAGCAGTGAACACATTATTTCTGCACTGGTCTGTTCCTCAAGGCTTGGTGTCACCTGTGTGTGGAATTCTCAATTCCAGAGGAAGACATCAGATGCTCTTTTCGTAAATGATTCCTTAGATCTTAGGGAGATTCATATAAAGATTCATATAAAATCCACTGAAATTGGGGTGTGTTTGTCCTTCTAGATACTGGGTAGTATCTGGGCAGTTCTTATTTCTGAAGATTTCTGAAAGTCACCAGTACAAGAATAATACTGTACAATTCAAGATTTATATCTTTTGCTCTGAAATATTTGTGGTAATATTAACAATAATCCTTAATTCACCTTTACTGCATCACATTTTAGTACCTAATATGCCTGGCATGATTCATTCTTTAAGTAACTTGAAGTTTCCCATAAAGTCAGGAAATGCTCTATCTGTGTGGCCATACACAGATACATACACAATGAGCATTTCAGTCAAATATTTTTGATCTACATGATTTCATCCAAACATTTTTCTTTACCAAATCCCTAAAGTTTTTTTTTGTTGTTGTTAAATTTACTAATTTAGTCAGTGGGAAAGATAAGCAAGAATGTATTGGCGAACTCACCTATCTCTTCAAGCAGCTGATGTTCCTGCAAATCAGAATTGATCTGAATTAAGGTGAATGATAAACATGCACTGTCAGACCACCTCATGGGAGTGGACGGGGTGAGTTTTCAGGGTGAATTCTCTTTGTCCTCCTGGCCTCAGGCTGACTCTAGCTCTGCCTTTCACTCCTCACCAAAGCTGACTTTGTCTCACTCTGTCTCATCTCCCATTCCATTCCCACCTCCAGCCACTGAGGCACAGGCTGAGCTCTGCTATACCAATCTTGAGACTAGGTCACCCTGAACAATCACTGAAGCACCTTGTCTTTCTAAGTACCTCATTAGGCTATGGTCAAAATCTCAAGAGCCTTCTGAAGGAGGGCAAATCTGTGTGGAAAACTTACAGGGGTTTAGAAACCCAGGATTCTGGCATGTGGGTGTGTGCAAAGCATTGGAGGGAACCACTCACAGCTTCCTCTGCTTTGAGCTGGGGAGAAAACACTAGGTAGATGGCCTTTTCTTTCATCAGCTTTCTTCCCGGGCCTGGAAATCTCTCCTTCCCAGCACTGTAACATTTTTGGATGTTCCTCTGAATACCTCGGGCTATCTAGAGAGTGGACACAAGAGATGCCCTTTTGGAAAATTATGAACAAATTTCCTTGACTTCCAGGATCCTTTGTGCATGCTATTGTTTCACTTTCAACTTCCTTAGTCTTAGGCTTCCTTCAAAATTCAGCCCAGAAATGCCTGGGAAGCATTTCCGGCCCCATGCCTCTTACCTCAAGTGCAAACCATCCTCTAGCCCCATCCTCAAGTGCCTGGAACATCCTGTATTGTGGCCTCTGTTGGTTGAATCATGACCATTTGCTTGCATTTGTTTTTGAGGTCTCAAGGAAGGCAGAGACCCTAGCCCTGATAAATTGTGGATGCTTAGAAAAACGCTTGTTGAGTGCACATTCCTCAGGGCCAAATGTACAACTGAATAGAGTATTTTTTCCTGCTGCAAGTAATTATAATACCCATTTAACATAAATTACCTAAGAATAGTAGACTCTGGAATTAAGAACAATCTAAATTGACATATGTTCCTTGTGTGAGTAATGGCTTTTACAAATTGATTAGACCCTTTCCTGAAAAACAGCAGGAATGCATTTTATACATATTAGCATTTTATAAGTATTGCCATTTAAGCTTTTAATTCTGGCTCAACCATTGGAATTATGTCATATCCTGAAAGTCAAACAGATATTCAAAAGGGTATTTTGTCACTGCCCAAATGCAGAAAAATGGTAGGGGCCATTCAGAACCCATTGAAGTGTCAATAAACATTGAAAGAAAAATTCTCTTGAGATTAAAAAAAATCAAGCAAACAAAATGAAGAGGCAGTACTTCCTAGAGGACAGTTTGAGACAGAGGATCAGTGAGAAGCAAAGATGGAAAGCCTTACTTCCTTTTTTACTCCCAGCTGGTACAGAGAGAAGATACCAGGCATTTCTGATTTGTGGAGTTACTTCTCTCTCATGTCTTCCAAAGTTCAGGGAATTATAGAGATCTTTCCAAGGTTCAGGTAAGAGCCTTTGAATTTCAAATTATAGATATCCTTGAGCAGTGTAAACCAAAATGAGCCCTGACTTTCAAGGTCTTAGCTATGGTCATTCATAAAGGAAAACAGATGCCTTTGCAGTTTTCTTTTTCTCTTTTTGGTGATGGAGGAGGGGCAGAAGGAGAGGGAGAAGGAAGAGAATTTTAAGCAGACTCTGTGCTGAGGAGCTGGATGATGCAGCTCAGTCTCACAATCCTGAGATCATGATCTGAGCCGAAATCAAGATTCAGACACTTAACCAACTGAGCCACCGAGGCGCCCCTGCCTTTCCAGTTTTCTTATGGAAGGAACTGGAGCAGAACTGTCTGTCTCAAGAATTGGGGTACGAATTGGTTGACTGACATTCATTAGGAACCTGTTATGTGCCAATACCCAGGATGGATGAAAAATAACAGGTTTCTCCTTTCCAGAAACTTAAATGTCTTGGAGGTAGAGAGGTGTCTAGTCTATAAGACTGCCAGAAATCAGAGATGTACTTGTACTACTTGGTATCCCATGTATGTATAAGCCAAACTTATTGGCTCTATTTGTAATATTTTTAGGTTTGGGGAATCTAGATTTGATATGCCAGACAAAGAATAATGTGAGTAATTTTGCTCAATCCAGGGGGCTTAATTTTATGTTTAAAATGATACAGTATTTCATTTTTTTTTAATTTGGCCAGATTGAAAAAAAAAATAAATACATGGATTTTTGAATGGTCCCAAACTTGGACATAGAAAATGAGCCCTTTGTCAGGTAAGTCTGCTTAAGTGCAAACTTCTACTGCATAATAATTACACATATAGTTAGATACACATGCAAACATACACACACACACAATAGTTATTATCAATCATGGGTTAGATTCTGAGAGCTAGAAAGGACTTAATGCAGCCCAACACTTCCATTTCTAAAACATACTACTGCAACTGATGATAATAGTTATTGCGGTCATCTGAGCATTTGGTACTAGTGCGTCAGGCTATTGTCTCCTTGAAGGCAGGAATCGGCTGTTGAGTTACTGCTGTGCCTTAGTGCCTACCTGGGTGCCTCCACATACCTGGACTGCACCAAACCTGGGTAGCAGCCACTCATGTTACACAAAGGAATGGCATGTGCCAGGCTCCTTGCCAGACACTTCACATATGTTATCCCACTGATCCATCAGAACCACCCATAGTAGATGTTAGCGCCTCCATTTTGCAGATAAGATAACAAGATCAAGAACGGTGTAGTACTGTGTTCAGGGCTAATGATTTGTTGCTGATGGAAGGATGAGAATGAACATCCACCAGATCTCTTGACTACCTACTCCAAGAGTTTTTCCATTGAATATCCTACTGTTTCTGTGAATGTGTACTCTTGTGTGTGCTGAAGATCAAACTTGGATTAATGTCTATAAACAAGGTATGAATATCACCAAATTAATTAGTGAAGGTCATATTTACACTTCACCAGATGTCAACTAGAGTTATTTGTTTGAGTGAAGATTTTCTCAATTTATTGCAGTCAGTCACTGCTGCCCCTTGGTGCTTGATTTTCACAAGTCTGTGTGAATTGCTATCTTGCATTTCTTAGCAAAGGCTGAGCCTCAGTCAGTATTTTTACAGTAAGACAGTTCTTTGGAAGACTCTGGGTGTTACTTAAGCTAATAAATGACTATCCTTCAAGCAGAATTACAAGCAATGTCCCAATTAATGAAGGTGATAACAGCCCTTCTTGGTTTACAATGGCCCCATTGCCCAAGCTGGTCACAGGCTGGACTGTCCGAGTCTCCAGTGATTTACAAATCTGAAGGAAGGTGGAGAAAACATAAAATTTATTTTTCCACAAATTTGAGGCATGAGCTTCCCTAGCATTTCAGAGCCCTACATTTCTGTGATGGGCTTTGATTCAATCCAGCCTGAATGAAAGACATTTCATCACCCCAGAATGCATTTCTTTATTTGCCTTGGATCTATGATTCTGTCAGTATTGAGAGAAAAGAAAAATCAATGCTGCACTATAAACCTCGGGCCGCCTCTGGCCAACGTGGTCAGCATGGTGTGAGCAAAGGAAATGGCAGGGGAAAAAATTGACCGCTCAGCAAGAGTGTGGCCAGTAACGGACACAGCTCAGGGCTAATAACAGCTTGCAATTACACATGGAAAGCCAAAGCGTGTAGGGCATTCGGTGCGAGGGGGATGTAATACAATTTATTGAACCACCAGTTAGAGTTCTGCAGCTTCTCAGTAAAAAAAGTGTTGGGCCTATTCTCTTTAAAACATAGATGTACATTGTGCCACCAGATGAAGGAGACTCGGAAAACTGGAAAGTCTTGCCTTGGCTGGACAGCAATCAGGAGAATTTGGCCTATTTACATTTAAAATCTACCTATCAACCAGATATTTGGTGCACACAGAATTTTTGGCAACTACTGGTATATATCAGTATCAGTAGACATATTACCATAAGATTCCAGTTTAGGATTCTGTCTCTAACCATATCTAGAACCAAGTTAATGGTGGTGAACTGAACCAATTCATGGATGCTTGAATGTGTGTATTTTGTGGTAAAGTGTGCAGAGTTCTTTCTCCATGCTCTATACTTCAGTAGTAGCATTACTAATGCATTCTGTCCCAGTCATCCATTTTCTTGACTCTGCAGGAAGGGTCCCTTTCCTGCTGGTTTTTAACGAACAGGACTTCAGAGACAACTAAGAGTGATCAGCATGTTCTGATTAGCCATGCTCAGTCCTCTGAGGAAGTAAGAAGGAAATGGTTTTGAACACAGCCATTTTCCATCTTACTGGGCTTAGAGGTGATTCATATTTGTTGGCTGCTGAATTTTCTTGCTGAAGCAGAAGTTCCTCTCTGGGTGTGAAAAGATTGCCAGGACTGGCTGCTTGTTACTAGCTTTCCTCTTTTCATTCTTCTGCAGACATCTCTTTGAATGTCTCCAGGAGCCTCCGAGTTCTCCATTCTGGGGCAGATGTAGGAGACTTGCTCTTTCTCAGAACACCTCTGCAGTTGCCAGATGCCTGCACGCTTTCCTGGTTTCAGACTTTTCTGCCACTTCCTTTTCTATAAGTAGGAATATTTGGGAACCAGGTGGAGCAAAGATATACCAGCTAACTGAAATTTTTATGTTAATGATTTCTGTGTATTCATACTGCTAGGAGAGATTTTAGGTAAAACCCTGAGCAGATGCCAGGCCTTCTGTTTAAGGGCTAGATAGATAGCATTTTTTTTAAAGAAGGACTTTGTAGTCATGGAAGAGTTGTTTATTTGGTAATGAGAAATTTAAGCTGATGCCAGGTCCAAGTGGGACAGAACAGTTCCCCAGTAATTACATGAGATGAAGTGGGTTCTTTAAGCTTGGTAGTTTATCACTTAGTTTGGCACATTTACCCAAGGCATAATACTGGCTGGGACAAGCCAATATCTGCTTTGGGGTGGGAGTGGGGGAGGGTGGGCACCAGTGAGTGGACAGAGAGCCATCTGTGAACTCCACATTCGCTCTGGGTGGTTAAAGGCTATATGAAATTAATTGAACTAAACTAGGTGACCTGTGAGCTCTCTGTTCCCCCCACAGCAAAGTCAAGTGTGGGTGGGGAGAGGAGAGGAAAGGCAAATGGGGCGCTCAGCCTGGGTCTCTGCAAGTGACTGAGCTGGATCCCTATTGTCCACAGCTGCACACAGCCAGTCCTTGATCTCTGAAGGAGCCAGCCCTTCCTTTCCTTGATTCTGTCCAGCATGATCAGTCTCACACTGATGCACACAGACACACACACACGCACACGCGCACACACTATCCTGTCTTGTAATTTTTCTCTTCTCCACAGCACAAGACTTGTGGGGGTGTGCACACACACGTGCACCCCCCACCCCCTAACACAGCTGCTGACCTAGAGGTGTTAGCCACTCTGCAGCTGCTGTTCTTCTCACATTAATCTATAGGAATCAATGGACATTTCATTAGAGTAATCAAGTGCGGATGCATCCTGCATTTATATTCTGTCCCCCTCCCTGCTGCTTTCACAGACTAATTGGTCCTATAGCCAAGAGTACATGGATATTTTTCCCTATAGATGAATGTCAAGAACGGTTTTTTACTGCTGGTTGAAATACCTATCAATACAGCGGCGTCTGTGTAAAAGCCTTCGCCCATCAAAGCCACAGAGCTGTTGATAATACATTATGCACTCTTGGTTCTAATGCATCTCACTTCCTCTTTTACACCTTATTGCACATCCACGCACCATTTATGTTTGTCTCATTTGGAGAATTAACTAGCTCTGGGCTGCCTTTGTTTTAATGTTTCGCCCCAGAAATAATCTTTTCCCCTTTGTATATGTTGTCAGTCATCACAGGGCAGCTGTGGAAGGGGCTGGAAAGGGAGGTGGTATAGCACTCATGTGGGGGTTATACCTTGCAGCTCTATCCTTCAGCTTCCTATCTTACCATTAAACACACTTTTTCTTGCCAGGGCAACATGCCAGATGAAGGGTACAGAGAACATCTTTGTTCTGAGTGGACTTTTTGTGACTGCAGTTTGATAAAGCAGACAGACAAAAGAGGTTCCTGCTTCCCTCCCCTGTAAATGTGTGGCTAAGCATGGTAATGGTCAGAGGCTGAGGGGAAAAGAAAGGTCAAACAGAAAAAAAAGAGCCTTGGCTTTAAAATGTGTGCAGAACTCTGAGTGGTGGCTGTGCTGTGCTGTGCAGTGTGGACTGGAATGATGACCGGGGACACAGTTCATCCCTGACCCCCTCCTCAGCCATGTCTGCCCTGTGACATGACCAGGAAAAGACTAGAAGAAGTAAAGACAGGAGTTCGCTTCTGGAGAAATTTGGCAGGCTTTGCTGACTTCAGAGAGAGTGTGTGGGTAGACTAACAAGGGGCCCCTTTCTGAAGCTTTAGAATGCTGGAAAACAGAAAGAGGGGTGTGAGTGCTCCGAGAGTGAGCCCCCTGGGAGCCAATAGGGGGGCGGTGAGAAAAGTGTTAGAGCCAGTCGTCTCTATCTCTATGCAGGGTATTGGGTGAGATGACAAATCAAAGTCAGAGGCCAGGTTCTAGAAGACTTCTTTTTGCTACTTCATTATTACTCTCTTCGGTCTGCTTTTTCCAAAAGACAAATTTGTGGAACTCAGAAGGGTGGTGACTGCCCACCATATCCTTGCTCAGTGCTGAGAAGTCACATGTTTCTGTTTCTAGTCATCAAGAGTGGTGAGCCAAGAAGTCATGACCGACTCTCCTGCAGAGCAGAGTTGGCAGTCCCTGGGCCCGAGGCCTTATTTTACCACTTCCTCTGTGCGTGACTGTGGGTAAGCCATTGAGCTGTCTTAATCCTCTCTTTCCTCACTTGCAAAATGGAAACAATATTGATGTCGCTCTGTAAGACTGTTTTAAGGATTGGAGTTCAGATATTCAAAACTGCTTTGTGAAATGAGAAATACTGTGTGTATCTGAAGTTATGATTATAAAATCAAGTTTTCCTTTTACAGTGGAAGTGGGCCCTTAACAAACATGTGCTGTGCCACTTTCAGTCCTGCTTTCTCATTGAATCCTAATGGTAGCCGGTGGGTGAGAAACTAGTTATTGCCCACAGTTGATGGAGAGAGCCGAAGTCACCCAGTCCCTCCTGTTTGCCTCCTGGTTCAGAACTTTTTCTATGGCCCCTCAGGGTCTCGCTCACCACGTGCTTGAGCAGTTGCTCCCACACCCTGACCTGCGCCCTGTGTCTGCTCTTGCAGGAGGTACTGCTGATAGACCTGCTGTTGAAACCTCAGTCCACGGTAGAATCTCCTCGTGGTGTTATCCCACAGGACTCATAACCACAGCACTTAAGTCCCATCCTACTTCACTGCTCCTGCATATTTTCAGTGTATCTCTGCTGGAGGAGTCAGTGGAAGGCATGTTCTTATCATCCCAAATGGAAGCACAGTACCTGGTGGGATAAGGTAGCTTTAATGGGCTGCCCTGGAAACCCCTTTTCTTAACAGCTCTGTGTCTCTAGAAAATGTAAGTTGTGAATCACTTCTTGATGCCCTTGGGAATCCAGCCAGATTGGTAACTTGGAGTCTTCATGAAATTATAAACCAGAGAATGGTTTTGAGAAGGGTTGTGAACTGCTGATGACCACCATGGTCGAGGCCACAGGATACATAAGGAATCAGTAGAGTTTGCTTTTGAAATTTTGAGCCACCAGTGCCCTTTTGGATCATTTTTTCCTAGAGTATTTGCTACTTTCTTATCTTCTGGTATTTGTGGGCTCTACCAGTTAGAGTCAGGACTTTCTCAGGGGTCAGTACAAATGAGACTTAGCCATCATTCCTCAGATGAGTTTGTCTTTGCTGGGATGGATGTAATGTTGGATCTTATCATGCTGCTCTTATGTCCCAGGCCCTGCTGACTTGGACCCAGTTTGGGTAGCTAGGTACAAAGCCATTCCTGATTCTGCAGATATCAGGCTGTTTGGCAGAAGTGGAGAGAATTATATCCTCTCAGCGACTTCTGGCCCTAATGGGATGGCCAGAGTGACAAGGAAGACCAGAAATGACTCTTCTGTGTGTTCAGTCTCAAAGCCTTGGGTATTCATGGATGCCAGATCCATGAATTAATATAGGAGCAAGGTCTTTGGGATATATGTCCCAAACTTTTTGAAGTTGACCTCCCTGAAGTTAACCATATATTCCCTTCTATCATGATATTGGAGCTACTATATGAGAAAGATTCCTGGGTGGAAGTCCATGACAGAGTGTTATAGCAGAAACAGAATGGCTGATTCAATCAGACAACTAGTATGTGGATTCCAGATCCAGTGGTTTCAAGCTACATGATTTTGGGCAGATTATACAACATTTCAAAACCTGTTTATGCATGAGTAAAATGAGGATAATAGTTGTACTTATAAGGTATTGGGAGGATTGAGCAAGATATATATAAAAGATTTTGTTTACTCATTTGTGAGAGAGATAGAGATTAAGCATGAGCAGTGGGGAGGGGCAGAAGAAGGAGAAGCAGACCCCCCACTGAGCATCAAGCCCAATGTGGGACTTGATCCCTGCACCCTGAGATCATGACCAGAGCTAAAGGCAGATGCTTAATTGACTGAGCCACCCAGGCACCCCAGCAAGATAATATATTAAAGTCATTAGTTATAGTATCCAGAATACTGCCCAAATGAACATTGCCATTTACTGTTATTATTCATAATATTTTATTAGGATTAAAGGAGAAAGTATGAAGCACCTGAGGTATCTCATCCTACAAAATAGGCACTTCTTAACTGTTATCACCTAGCCCCTTCCCCTCCAACAGAACAGATAATTAAAAAAAAAATCTTATAACCATTTCTACGTGGCCTTTCCCCTCCAAAATCCTTATGGTTTGCTCAAGAGGGAAACGGAAGATAATTTCTCATTTTCCCTGACATCTTTTGAGACAGATTTCCCTCCTTGAATCTTATTTCAATGTGTGTGCAACTGTGCACTTAAGCAGTCTTGCTAAACTGTGTACATTACTGAGATAGTTTCTTTGAGGGAAATTGGAGCTGGGGAAAGGTTCTGGGAATTGCACAGTGCTTGGGCAGGAGAATTCCAAAGGGCTTTTTCTCTAGTTTTAATAGCAAATATCATTGGAACTTGGCTGATTCCTGAGGGCTATGAGGTCTGTCTAATTTTCTTCAGGAATTGGATAAAAGTTGCTATGAAATTCTCAGTTCAGTTTCAGGCTTGCTCTTCTATCAGCACTTCTGGAAGCTTGACTTAGTCATGTAGTGAGTGATTCATTTATTCACTGAATCTCTTGAGCGCCTGTTGTCTGCTGCTATTCAGAAGCAAATTTCAATTTATTATCATGGATGTTGGGGAGGAGATGGAAAAATAGAAAGATATTTGGAGAATGGGACATGAGGGAAAAACTCCACTTCTGGGAGTTCTGAGGGTGAGACAGTAAGATGGAGGGGCTTCTTTGTGGGAGCCGGAAGGGTAGTTAAGGTCCAGGTAGGGGCTTTAGAAGGAGGAAATTCTGCAGAGGAGTCATTATGGAGGAGGTGGCAGAGGTGCAGAGGTGGAGGGTGGAGCATGTTGAGTTGTTGATTGTGAGTGGGGAGGAGAGGAGCAGACACTGGTGAGAGCTTGGCTGTGTACCATGGGGGGAGCAGCACCTTCTTCTGTACCTGCTCCTGTATCTAGCACACAGAGCAATCACTTCCCGTATTATATTTCTTTAATGAACAACATCTTTGTTCTGTATTATGGACTATCTTTTAAATGTTAGATATATTATTTTTTTTAAAAAATGTTTATTTTAGAGAGAGAGCATGAGCAGAAGGGGACAAAGGGAGAGGGAGAGAGAGAATCTCAGGCAGACTCCCTGCTGAGTGGGGAGCCTGACACAGGGCTCAGTCCCAGGACCCTGAGATCATGACCTGAGCTGAAACTAAAGTCAGACGCTAAACCAACTGCACCACTCAAGGGCACCAATGTTAGGTATATTCTTAACAAGATCATAAATTCTTATCACAGAAGCTGTTGTTCTTTCCCTCACACCCCTTCCAAACTCATAGTTTCTGCAAAGGCTGATGGTTTCCTGCTGCCAAGACCTCTTATTCTCTATCTGAGGGTTGCATGTGATAGTAGGAGTGTGCTTGGTTGCCACACAGGCAGGCCAGAGGTGCGGGTGAGTGAACACCCAGCTTGTGTAGCCCTCGATCAGTGATGGATGAGAATTGATGGACAGATCTCCCAGCTTCCTCACCTCTTAGTGGGTCAGTCCTAAGGCATGTTCTTACCATCAAGTGATATGAGTCCCCAGTTGCATGGAGCCCCTGTTGCCCCCAGCAGTAGCTTGCTCACCATCATACTCTGTATGCAATTCTCTCCTTTCCATCTCCTCTGTCACTGCTTCCTGGCATCACCTCCCAAATAAAATATTTTCACTCAATTCTTTGCCTCAGGATGTTCTTGGCAAAACCTATTAGAAAATAGCCCTTATGCATATACTTTTGTTCATATTTCCATTCTTGTTAACGACATCTCACAATGCTAGGCTCTGCATTCATTGCTGGGCGGGGAGAATTTCTGTTTCATGTTCTTGTTCCTCTCCCCCACTTCCCTTACCACCACTACTGTTATCACTACCATTGGACCCAGTTCACAGGAAGTCTCAATAAACACCTGATGAATGAGATGAAATGAAATGTCTCTGTGAAGGAACACTGAGGTACAAGTCCAGGGACTTCCTCATTAGTGTTAGTTGTGCTATTTTTCCACTGTGTGGTCTTGAACAAGACATTTTTCTTATGTGGGAATTCATTTTCTCATTGAACAAAAAGGGAGGAGGGGTTGGATGACATGATCTCAAAGTTTCATCCAGGTAGGAATATATACGGTCATAGAGTATGGAGTATAGATGATCACTCTTTCTAAAAGTGTGTTTTTGTCCTCTTGAAAAGAACTCAATATTGTGCCAGTGGCTCTGGTTGAATTCAGATCATTTATTCTGCAGGAAAATCTATTACATCAGTGCAGTAATAATCTAGTAGCATTTGATTTGCAAAATGAATGGTCGTATGGCTTTGCTTTGGTGTTACAAATTTCTGTTTTTCTTCTTAGGATGGTGAACTGAAAGTTAATATTTGTGCTGTTCATCACTGGGAGCCTCCCGTGCTCCCATGATGGAAAAATGGAAACAAATTCTGGCTAAAGCACTAGCCATGTTTTTTATTCTTTGTTCCTCACAAAGGCAATTGTGGAACAATGAGATAGTTTGATGTCCTAGAAAGTGATGAGGGAGATCAGGGCCCAGCTTCACATGTCGCAGTCATTGCCCTCCACTCCGACCTGGAGGTCACCACCTTGCAGTGAGAGGGGGGCTTGGGCTCCATATCCATTAACTCCTTGGCTTCTCGTTTGAAACTGACAACGAGGTGACATGGGCAACTGTCCACATGGAACAGGACAGAGACCATCAACTCATTCCACATGGGCCACCAGACAGCACCTAGAGGTAATAACATTCTGTCAATAGTGACCTGGGTTGGATTCAAATCAGTGATTTAGGGGTGAAAGGCGCTGGATTCTATTATGAAGTGCCCTTAGCTATCCAGGGGCTGAAAAACCATCCTTTTACCACAGTTAATGACAGAGTAAAAAAGCTGCTTTTGTTCTTTTATATTTTTCCTTTTAAAAATTGAATAAAATTTTGGATTGAACTGCGAATGGATTCAATGAATAGCACATGGTGGAGAATGTTAATAGGCTTCAATAAGTATACTGTGTAGATATATACACACACCTTCATACTGTTTGTCTCTTTTACTTCTTTCCTTCTTTCTTCCTTTCTTAGTATGGAGTTTTCTGAGCTGAATATAACTATGGTTTGTTGCTTGAATAAAATTTTGCTTCTTTTCATAAGTATAGCATCATGAATCTCCAAGACAGACCTCTGTTTTCAGACTTTACTGTGGACTCCTGAAGAACAGGGCATTCCACATGATGAGTGGAACAGAGACAGTGCTTCTAGAATGGGACCCCAAAGTTGTTCAGCTCAAGCCATGGTCGGAGAGTTGGACAGACCCTGAACTTTGCAGTGCTGCAGATGGATACGAAAAGACCATTCCCTACCTGTTTTCACCAGTAGCTGGAAGGACATGCATGCTTTGCTAACAAAATACTCACTAAGATCAAGGGGTCCATTTTTCTTACCACTAGCTCGCTTCTTTTTCTTCTCCCCTGCCCATTGAAGTCTTAACCTTGTAACTAACAGCATTATCTTGAAAAGAAATGAACAGTTTGGCTAGGACTGCTTGAAAATTAAGATAAAATAACTAGAAAAACTATGGCTCTCTCCTAAAGATCAGAAGCCAGGATGATAATAATGTTTTAAACTGTACATTAGAACTTTGTATCCCTTTGTTCTTAAACTGTACAATCCCTTTAATCTGGGGGTTTCAAAGCCTTTCTGAGACAGGCTTCCACTGCCTTCTGTGTGGTAAAGAGATCATTGTGAACATGCTCATGTTCAGGTGAATCCAGTGGAGCTGAGAGTGAAAGTTGACTCTCACTCCCAGATCTTTTATCTGCCTTATTTCCCTAGGGCCACATTTTCATAGGGCTTCTGGACTAAATATTATACTCAAGGTAATTTCTAAGTTAGCCCTCTCTGTGCCTGTGCATGGAAGGGATGTGCATGCAGGCAGCCATGAGGCGATGATTGTGGGGGCAGAGGAAGGACAGAGAAAGTGGTGAATCCCACCAGGGTAGGATGTTTAGGAGTGTAAGAAAGGCTCACATGGCCCTAACTTCTTCCCTGGTCAAGGCCTGGATCTCTAACTGGAGTGTCATATCTCTCTCTCTCTCTCTCTCTCTCTTTTTTAAAGATTTTATTTATTTATTTGGCAGAGAGAAACACAGCCAGAGAAGGAACACAAGCAAGGGGAATGAGAGAGGGAGAAGCAGGCTTCCCGCTGAGCAGGGAGCCCGATGTGGAACTCGATCCCGAGTCTCCGGGATCATGACCTGAGCCGAAGGCAGTCGTCCAACCAACTGAGCCACCCAGGCACCCCATGGAGTGTCATCTCTTTGATGTTGATCCCACATAAAATATAACCAAGCACAATGTGTTGATAAAATGTCTATTTTCACGTGAATGAATGGTCTAAGAGAACAAAATTGGGGGAGTGAGGGTAGTGAGGATGGAGGTGGGGAAGGAATAGACAAAGAATGAGGGAACTCATTTTGGACACCAGCTGAGAGGGAAGATAGTGGCAAAGGCCCTGAAAGCTTCTTTGGCCAAAGGGAATGTTTTTGACTCTACAATCTATGGAAATACACTTGAGGTCAGTTGGCCTTGCCTCTATGGGCTGGCATACCAGTGTTTATGGTTCTAAAGCTGCATGGGTACTTTCAGAACATAGGTACTCTGGGCTTCTCTGTCCATTGACCTAACCCCCAGCAAAGTAGCTTACAAAGTAGCCTGACTAAAACTCTGCTCTCTTTCTCTCTTTTTTTTTTTTTTTTTTTTTAAGATTTTATTTATTTGACAGAGAGAAACACAGGCAGAGAGGGAACACAAGCAGGGGGAGTGAGAGAGGGAGAAGCACTCTTCCCGCCGAGCAGGGAGCTTGATGTGAGGCTCGATCCCGGGTCTCCGGGATCATGACCTGAGCCGAAGGCAGTCGCCTAACCAACTGAGCCACTCAGGCGCCCCTAAAACTCTGCTCTCTTTGCCAGAGAGTAAAGGCATCCCACAGAGCTGAGAAAGATTGTACTGTGGCACTCAGAAAGGCCTTCTAAATGATAGAGAATGACTGCCATTCTGGCAGAGACCAGAGAGAAGGCATTTGTGGTTGGGACCTCTTTGTAGATGGGGATTCACTGTGGCCTTTTCTGTAGGGTGGTCCTACAGTGGGTGCATCCTGTCGCCCTGCTCCCTTCGCAGCTTTCTCTTATTCTCTCTTTCCCTCTTTTATGTAGTGTGTACAATTCACAAAGCATAAGACCATCATTATTTAATTTTAGCCATATAGCTTCTTTATAAAAATTTTTGAGAGATCCAACAAACATAAATATAAACATTCCTTTCCATCTTGCTTTGTTCCTCTCACAAAGAGAACTGATCTATCTGTTCAGAGCCAAATGGATGTAATTAGGTGAAGAATCGTTTTCTCTCTGTTTCTGAGCAAATATGTTTTGCAGCGCACCAATTTCTCAAGGGCAGTGGGCTGGGACGGCCAGTGACTGCTGGGGGATGGCTGCTGACCTTCAGGCCAGGCCGACTTTAATTTGCAGAACACTGGTGGTCCCAGGAGGCTCTTCAGGCTGGGCCACACAATCAAACTGAACCAGCAGTCTGCTGCTCTCCAGCTGCACCCACCACCCTGCAGGACATGAAGATGTAGCTAACTAGACATTGCTGCTGCACCGACGTTGGACTCAGGAATTGGGAAATTAAGCACTGCAAGAATTCAGCCCTTTATGCAGGAGCCAAAAAGCCTTCTTGTCTTAGTGGCGCCTCTTTCTAGCTGCATTATTTAACAGGAGCGTCGCTGTAGATGTAGCACGTATCTTCCAAGTTTTGATTGCACATCCCGTGTGCACATTTCAAAAAGTGATGCTTTAAGTGAACTTGATAATTAGATACCAATTATGTGAATGGCTTGGAACAGGAATTCTAATTAAAAAAAAAATAAAGCCTACCTGGGAGTTGTAAAGTATTTTGACATGGGAGACTCCTGCCATCTCTGGATGAACAAAATAACCGAATGTCCCCCAGTTGATCTGATTATCATAGCTGTCTTAATGACTAAGTTGGGTTGCCAAACGATCAGTCCAGCTGATTGCTGCCCAATCAATTGAATGCTGAAAAATGATAACAGAATGACTGGGCAGGGGTAGATTCAGTTGTAGCACCTGGACATCTCCTTTGTGCATACATATGTGCTCATGTGTGTGAATTTGTTTGCATGTTAAAGAGTATGTACCCTGGCACTGAAATTTTGTTCTCAGTTTGGGAAATTTGAAGACTGATAGCAACTGAAGACATTTATAGCTTGTGGGCCAATTTGAGCCATATAATGTTCAGGCAACATAAATATCAGGGACAAAATAACTATAATCATAGCCATTACATATGGGCAATTAGATTAAATGCCAATGAAATATTAACTACCACATGTTGTTATATTGGAACTTGAGGAAGAGAATTCTCTTGGATGCACATTACATATAGAAAATGACAGGAATGTAAATAAAAGGACAGTGTATGATATTTGAATGAGCTGGTTGTCAAACATAGTAATACTGACACTGTCCTTTGCACCATCAACAGTTTGTACATATTTTTATGTAGCATGTATTATTCCTTAAAAGAACCTATTTATGTATGTGTCTTTCTGTTAGTCACTGGGATTCTTGGAGCCAAGAGCCATGTCTTCTTTTTTTGTTCTCCATAATGATAGTAGCTGGTAGAGTACCTGTGATAGCCAGGCATTGTTCTACAGTATCAACTCACTTGACTCTCGTTACCACCTTATGAGATGAGTACTATCTTAAAGCCCATTATACGGAAGAAGAAAATGAAGCACAGAGAGATTGGATAACTTGCTTAAGGTTACAGAGCTTTTTAGTGGTGGATCCAGGACTTACACCCAGGCAAACTGGCTCCAGAGGCTGTGTTCTGAAGCATTCCACTGCCTTCTTATTCTTTGCAATACTTGCATTTATCAATTTTGCTCAGCCAGTAAAGTTTAGCTTATGCATTTACAACTATAAAGATTAAGGTACAGGAAGAATTGAGTAGTCTGATATTTAGCTGCTTGATTGTTCACTGAGCGAGCTCGTCTACCCAGGTTTTTCTCTTGGAGCCCTGCCCATGTAGTGTGTCCCTGTCCTGGATGGCCTCCAGTAGATTCACCCATGTTTCCCGAAGACCTGGCATATTACATGCATCTCTGTCCACTTTCACTGCTAGAAACACCTTCCCCTTTGGCTTCTTTGCTTACCTTCAGTAATCTACCTGTGTGGCTTCTCCATTTCATCACTGCCCCTGCCTCTTCCACCTCTTTGATGTTTTTTTTTTTTTTTATGAACAGAACATAAAATGTATTATTTGCTTCAGGGGTAACCATTTCTTTGAATTTTATCTCCTATTTGAGTTGTGGATGAGGCATGAAGGGGATGCCTTTGCCTTTAGGGTATCTGTACCTCATTTCAAGCATTAAAGTAGAGAAGGACATTTTCACAAATGTGTGGGCAAGACTATTGTATCTGTGTTATAGGTGCTTGCAAAATTGGCTCGGATTATGAAATACTATCTTACTTGCAAATGATGTTCCTATTGGCAGGTGGACCACCAGAGATAATCCTAAAAGGTTTGTGCTGAATGTTTTCCCATTTGCCCTTCCAGATCACCTTCTTTTTAAAAAGTAGGCTCCACACCCAATGTAGAGCCCAGTGCAGGCTTGAACTGACAACCCTGTGCAAACTTCTGAGATCAAGACCTGAGCTGAGATCAAGAATCAGATGCTTACCTGACTGTGCTACCCAGGCGCCTCTCCAGATCACCAGTTCATAGTGTTTGGGAGGGACAGTGGCTTATGTTTTTCAAAACTAGGCTTATGTTTTAAGAAAAATTGTTGTGTCGATCTTTATTTTACTTTAATGATTTTAAAGGTATTTTTAAACTCACAGAAGGCATCAAAGGGACTTCAGAGGCTGGATAGCCAAAATTTTCCCAGGACTGGTAGAAATTGTGATATGGTTCTGCAGAGTTTGTCCAGATAGAATACTTTTTAAAAATACTACTTTAGAGCAACAGTTTAGGATGTCCTTGACACACCTAAAGTCTCTTATGGTGGAATGTGGATAGCTGAAGTCTTTGAGCAATTTAAGTAAAATATGATTTTGAGGAATTATCATGGAAATTTAATTAAAATAATAATTTTGGATTCAATTAAAAAGTATTTCATTTATTTACTAACAGGATATAAAAAATTGAAACTGGAATATAGATATGATATTATTCCCAGTTTACAGATGAAGAACCTGGAACTTAAATGTTAAGTAATGTGCAAAGGGCTTTAACAGTCATAAATGACAGAGTGGGGCTAGAGCTCACAGTGGTTTCACTCAAGGGTCTATGCTGGCTCTGAGCAGCCTTTCTGTATGACCAGACCAAAAATCAGCAGTCAAATCTTGGGGAGAGAATAATTTCCCTAGAATTTGTTTCATGTTTCTCATAAAGATGTTTTCCATGAGGGATCCTCTGATTCACAGAGTATTTCAATTCAATGACTGGAAGGATAGGTCAGATTAGGATTCTTATCTTCATGTTTAATGTATTTTTCATCATTGCTCCATTCTAAAAATGAAGAAAAAAAAAGGGCCTTTGAGAAGGAAGAAAATCAAGGGAAATGAAACACTCATGTATTTTTGCATTCAGGCACCAGGGCTCACTGAGAAATGCATTTTGACACGAGAAACAAGTCCAGCCATATTCAAGGCTCACAACCAAACGTACAGCAGATCTATATTTTTACATGTTCTTATGCTTTGACCACAGCATCATGTCAATTATATAACATCTTAAACTCTCAAGGTATAGGGTAAATTGGGTCTCTCTTGAAAATCCGTGGCTGCAACGGATGCATAACTGAATCTGTCACACGTGGCCTTCCTCTTTCTTGTGTCACCAGTGTGCAGGGGGGAAAACTAGGTGCTATAGACATGGTCGTCATGGAAACTAACAGTTGTCCCTGCAAAGGTTTTGAAGTCAATACAAAGTTGCTGTTAAAGTACATGCAATTCTGTTGATAGAGATGTGTTCATAAAGCCCAGATTTCTTTCTCTGCCCCTCAAAACAAAAGTATCAGGTTCTTTCCCTGTTCACACCTTTTAGTAGGTTGGTTGCCACAGGAACCTATAATCCTAGGGAAACAGATATATGTTTAAACCACATTTGGGAACAAATGGAAATATCTAAAGCCAATCTTGTGGCTAAGGCATAAAAAATATTTCGAAGAAAAGATTCTAGAAGGGGCAGTGGGAAAAACAGACTTCATTCTTATCCCGTTTTATAGCCTGTCTTTGCCTTCAAAAAGATATTCATGAATAGAAAAGATGAAAATATTTGTAACCTGGGATCCTCTAAGAGGCTCTTAAGGGGCCTGGTTAGGAGCAAATGGATCTGGTCCCTTTCATCTACTTTGACTTCTCTTGTTCTGTTGTGAGTGTGAGGGGTGATGAATGTACTAATAGCGAGAGGGCAAGGTTCTGGGAGACACAAGAAATAAGCTGCATCTTAATGCGAATACACTTAGGGTTGGAGCAACATCTAAAAAGCTACCTTGGATAATAAAAACCTTTCACAGAGCATTTCTAGGAAAATATACAATAGAAGAGGGAACATATTACTTGTTTTTTTTTAAAAGTCCTCTTAAGAATCTGTGATCAGCATCCATTTTAGTCTTGAAGTGGTTGGAGTCTTCCGGGAAGCAGAGGGGAGGAGTTGTCAGTGTTCTGCCTTCTTGGGGTGATCTGATGCTGACCACCTTCTTCTCTTTGGGTGCTCAAATAGACAAAACCCTGCCTGGACTGGGAGAATTTGGAGGACTCAATTTTCAGACTCACTTCTGGTTCCTAGTCTGTGCTGGAACTGATGTCTTTTCTTTTAAAGGATAGGGATCTCCACTCGTTAATTTGATATAGAAATGGATAAACATGTTTAATGGTGGAGGGTCTCTTTCTAACCAGGCATGTGATAGGTAAGTTCTCAAAAATGCTTCAGGACTGAAGGGAGAGACATTTTTTTTTCCTTCCTACTTCCACATTATCAGGATATTAGTGAATAGTGAGATATTAGGAGGTTGGGGGACACGAGGTGGGAAGTTGACCCAATAAAATGAGGCATCCAGTATGATTATGAGGATTGACAATTTTGGAATTCTTCCTCAGATCTGTCCCCTCTTCTCTATGCCCACTGTCACTATGATCCTCAGGCCACTATCATCTCTTGTTTGGGCTGCAGCAAGAGCCTCGTAAGTCATCTCTCTGATTCTACCCCTTCCCTTCTCACATGGTTCTCTTTATTGCATCTAAAGCATCTAAACTTAAAACTCCTAAGTGCCTTCTCATTGCACTTAAGAAAAAGTTCAGAATCTTCACCTGATCCTCAAAAGTCTGAATTACTTACCTTTTCAGTCTCAACTCTCATGGCTCCCTCTGCCCTTTTCTCCCCCTAGCTTTATTGAAAAAATAATCCCACCTTGTTTTTGTGCCATTTGGCCATCGAGGACATCTCTCACTTTCCCAAACAGGCCATGCTTTCTTTCATCCCAGGACCCTAGTGTATGCTGCTCCTTCTGTCTGGAGTGATCTCTCTCTTCTTGAACCCTTATCCACTCCTAACTCCAAGTAACCTAGCTGACTTTTAGTTATCTTTCAGGGATCTGTTTAAATGATAAAACCTTAAGAACTATTCTCAAGGCTAAGTTAGGTCTTGCCAAATGTCTACACAATTTTACTTCTCCTAGACCGCCCTCCCCATCACAGCTGTAGTGACTAGTTTAAGGTCCATGAGTCCCACTAGACTGAAAGCCTCTGAGGGTAGATACCAATCTATCTTATTCATGCATCTAGTAAATCAGGAAGTGTTCAATAAATATTTGTAAATTCCATGACTGGCTCACCATGGAGGCAATATCTTTGATGTTTTGTAGCTATCTTTGAATCAGCCACTAGATTGGCTTTCTTCCTCATTAACTCTTCTCTTGGTATATGTAGCTAGGGCTTGCTTGAGGCACAATTATGGCAAAGTTGGCAAAATTTATATATATGGCTCATTTTTTGATGAGTCATGAAAAAATGGCTTCCCTAAAATTCTACATTATAGATTTCTTTGTCACCAGAAAAGCTAGATAAAAAACAAAAGACGCAGTCAAACTTGCTGTTTGGCATAGTGTAAGAAAAAAAAAAAACTACTCCATTTAATTTACTGAATTTCTTCCTTAAAAAACAATCCCTGAATTCAGGCAGTCCGGTTTGTGTAGACCCAGTGAGACAGGGATCAATACCTGGTTTCTGTGAGATGAGCCTGTATGTACCGCAGATTCAAAACTAAAAATCCATATAGTCGGCTACAATTCAAGGCAGCCTCTGCAGGGCTGTAGGTCACAAAAAGAAGGAGCATTATACCTGCACCAGCATCCTGATTCTCTGTTGGAATGAAAAATGCGGGGGAAAGTGGCTTATTTCTGTATTTTTTGGTAGTGGGAAGTTGAAGAAAAAGGAAGTTGTCCATGAACAGGTTTTATTAAAACCAGCCTGAACAGGAAATTAGTTTATTCATTCAGGGTCTTCCTAAACACCCAGTTTGTGTGTCACACTGTTACAGCAGGACAGTGAAGACTACTTCTTGTGATCCAGCAGGGAAATGAGACAGGGGCACAGGGCTGGCTTCTTAGCAGGGCAAGAACAGGGAACAAGCCAGGGCCTGATGGGGGGGGGGGCACAGTCCCTAGAGCAAGAAGTAAAGGATATGGAATTCCAGTCAGTGGGTGATTGAGAAGGATCTCCAGGTAAGGTAGTTCTGGGGCTGGTCTCTAAAGGATGATGGTATTAGGTAGAGAGTAAGGTATGTGTGTGTGGGTGTTCCTCCTAGCAGGAGGAATTGTGTGAATAAACTCTTAGAGGGTGGAAGGCATATGGTAAGCCATATGAATGGGAACTAATTTTCCTTTTGGAAAATGAGGGTGCAGACCCTGGCTGTCTCAGTCATAATCAGTCTGTAATCCTGCCAGGCAAACTGGAGATTCTGTCTGTATACTCTCACTTGAAGGATCCAACCCATGCAGCCATGTGAAATAGTGGTGAAGCTCACAGTTCAGGCTTCTTTACTTGCCTTCTCAGTTCTTTACCACCTACCACTCAAATTCCAAAAGCCTCCTTTCTGTCAGTGTGGGAAGAACACTTATCTTTTTCCTTCTGTAATGGTGATGTGCTTTTCTGCCCTTTATGAAAGTCTTTTTTGTTTGTTTCCTAGAGGAGGGATAATAGGGGTTTGGCAGGGGAAGATGGGGACCAATCATTGCAGTGAATTTGAGGACTTACTATATGTAGCCAAGGGGATGAATGACATAATTTAATCATTACGATGTGGATCAGTACTGTTACCTTTATATAGGAGGGAATTGAGATCCAGAATTGTCACCCAAAGCCACAAAACTAGAAAGGGCAGAACTAGAACTTGAACCCAAATTTGCTTGATGCCAAAAACCATGTGCCCAACACAAAGCTCTATTGTTTTGGGAGTGCCTTACCTCTTCCTTTAAATTTTTCTTCCAGTTTTATATTTTATATAAAAAATAACGTATGCTCACTTTAGACAAGCTTAAAGTATAGAAAAGTATAAAAGAACAGAAAGAAACTCGTTATAAAAAAATGTATTCCCCAGAGGTCATCACTTTTATTATAATATTGGCATACATTCCTCTAATGTCTTGTCTAGATTTTCAAGTAGTTGAGTTTATACTAGTTAATATAAATGCTTTCCTTAGTGGTACCAAATAATCATTTCTCTATACACTTAATCAACCTGAGTTTTAATACCTACAAACATTTTATTACTTAGATGTGCCATAAATTTTAACCATTCACCTTTTATTGGAATTTTAGGGTGTGTCCAGTATTTTTTCCACCATCATAAATAAAACTGAAATGAACATACACATGAAGATACAACATGTACATGCATTTTGATCTACAGTTCTGTCAGATTCTTAGAAATGGTATTACTGAGTCAAAAAAATATGAACAATTTTTAAAGGTTCTTGATGGGCATAAATAAAACATACTTCAGAAGAACTCCAGGGGCGCCTGGTTGGCTCAGTTGGTTAAGTGACTGCCTTCGGCTCAGGTCATGATCCCGGAGACCCGGGATCGAGTTCCACATTGGGCTTCCTGCTCGGCGGGAAGCCTGCTTCTCCCTCTCTCACTCCCCCTGCTTGTGTTCCCTCTTTGGCTGTGTTTCTCTCTGTCAAATGAATAAAATCTTAAAAAAAAAAAAAAGAACTCCTTCAATTTACATTCCATCACTTTGTGGACATTTTTTGATAATTAGTTTTCCCATTCAGAGCACATCTATTATTAAAGAAATTTTAACTGTCACTATTGTGATATTCTTCAGATAGACACACTTTTGTTAAATTTTCCCCTTATATTTGGTATTTTTCTTGATTTTGTGAATGGGATTTTTCCCTTTTTATTTTATCTTAACTGCTGCATATTTATTTTGCCTCCCACTGTAGAATACTTATTAGAAAGGCTGACAGAGAAGAAAAGGAGGTCTATGGAATTATGCATTGGAAAGTAAGACCTCCATGCAGGTTCTGATGGGTCTTTCCTTCCCCAAAACCAAAATGGGAGAAGCCAGGGTCTGCTTTCAGCTGAGGGTAAGGAGCTAGTGGAGACACTTGAAGAAGGACTGATGATTTGTTACCACTCTCTGTTAGGAACGGATGAAAGAAGAAAATAGAAACTTAATGGTGGGAGGATTTACCATGGAGAAAAGAGAGGCTCATTTTATCATGAGATTGGGAGGAAGGATGAGTGCAAAGATAAAAGGAGGGCAGGGATGGTGAGGAAGTGTATGCTCAGAAATTCCTATCTCAGCCAAGTAGATCGGCGGCTGAAGGGGTGGAGGAGAGGTGGCGATTGGAAAAGAGAGAAGAGTGTGCAATAGCACTATGGGGCAGTGATCAGAGACATCACCAAGATCTCCTCATTTAAGCTTCCTGAAACTATATCAGATTGGAGCCTTCCCAGTGCCATGTACTGCTGAGGGTCTGACCCCATAGCCCCCTACAACACAATTGATTTTAATGAAAAGGGAGCATGGAGACTGAACACATGTTGGAAGCCTGCATCCAAATGCTGCCAGATATCTGGAGAGAAATTGAAAAATTCATGTAACCATGAGAATGCTTTAAATTATCAGATGTTAGGGAAGCCGAGCGTAACCTAAATTTGTCATTTTACTTTTCTTTCAGGGCTAATGGAAAAGAGGCTTCTTTAATTTAAACCTGTCTGATCATGTTTCTTTCAGAATTTTGCACATCTTTTAATAAGGAAATAACTGATCAGTGTAAAAGCTTTCATTATTTGTGGTGAGTTTCAGCATTCAGCACCTTAATATTTAATCTGTATAATTCCTGTTAATGTTTTATTCATGTTCACCAGGGAGGTTATGAGGGCAATGTTATTGCATAATTTTTCCTTTGCCTAAATATGAATACTTCTGTTCATTTCTAACTTGGGGAAGAACTTGGTTTTTCTTTCTTCTTTCTCTCTTTTTTAGCTTTTCAGGCTGGGCTCATGTCTCAGAATTAAAATCTAGGGACCATTAGGCGTCATTCATCTGTGAGATGAATTCTATATTCCAACTATTGATTCCATCATGGGTGAACATTTGCAGGGTTTAGGCAAGCGCTAGCTAGTGCTCCAAATAGGACTTACATTATTCCTTCAATATAGTATGAAAATGGAGGGAAATATCTTCATTTGAACAGCTTGGGGGAAAACGTTTCATATATTAAGAGCTGCCATATGTAGTACATGTAGTTTTCTGATAAGTGAAATGAAAATAAGTATTCTTTATGATATTGATCCAATGGAATACATTTAATAATTCCAAGTCCATTTGCCTTTGAATGATGTCTTCTGGGATGGAGATAGTTTTCAAGTCAGGGACATTTTACTATTATAAATAGCAAGTAGACCTATTTTTGGGAAGGTGAGTGTGCTAGAAATTGTGACAAAGGTATTAAGGGAAGATTGTAGCTCCATTATACCACTGAAAAGAATATTGACAGTTTCTGTTCCTGGTAATATCTTTACCTCAGGGTGTCTTATTTATATGGATATATATTAGTAAGCCATATACTAACCAAGTATCTTTTCATTGCAAAATCCCCTGGCCTTTGCTTAGTTCATGTCCTTAATTTCTCTGTGTATTTTGCTTGAAGCCCATGCTGTCTGTGACATTGCACTATTCTAACTTTATTCCTTTTTTCTTTTAAGATTTTATTTATTTATTTGACAGAGAGAAACTCAGCTAGAGAGGGAACACAAGCAGGGGGAGTAAGAGAGGGAGAAGCAGGCTTTCTATTGAGCAGGGAGCCTGATGTGGGGCTCGATCCCGGGACTCCGAGATCATGACCCGAGCCAAAGGCAGTCGCTTAACCAACTGAGCCACCCAGGTGCCCCTATTCCTTCTTCTTGAATCGTTTTTTTCTTAGTCTCTTTTGAAGGTTTATTCTGTCCCTTAATGTGAGTGTTCGTTAAGGATCAGAGGTGGCATTCTGCCTTTGCCTGTTTAAATTCTCTGTCTTGGTGAGTGCCTTCCTTTTCTTGGCCTCTCTCAACATCTCTATTTAGATACTGATCTCTGAGTTCCCATTCCATGCCTCTTGGGATTTCCACTTGGATTTTTAAACTCAACTTATCTACAGAGCAATATTCTCTCCTATGTGTCTCTTTCATTTATCCTTCTTTTGCTCACTTAAGCCTCAACCTTGAAGGCAATTTTGCCTTCTCTTTTTTTCATGATTCTTCCATATCTAATCTGCCACTGTTTTTGTTCTACTTCCATAAATTCTGTACAATTTCCACCCTCCTTTCTCTGCTCTTACCACCTCTCAGAACTGGCTCTTAAGACTTCACATTTGGATTGTTGCAGTAGCTGCAACATAATATGAGATAGTAACTTTTACCTCACTGTTTGTAGAGTTTTTATTTTCCCCATAGCAAGACAACAACCTAATTTTTATGTTCTCTGCCTCTGGAAATTTTGTGAAAGGGAGTAGGTATGGCAAATAGAGAAGTTTCCAGACAACATCCAACCAGGATATTGTTTGCAAAACCAAAGCTCATTGAGAATTATTTTGGATCACTCCAGAGGGGTAGGGGAGCTAGAGATGAATGACTGAATTTGGGAGGTAGAAATGGGTAAACAGGAGTGAAGTTTTTCAGACTTTCCTTTTGAGACGGGAAGAGTGTGGGGTTTGGTAAGTTCCATAGAATCAGGATCATCACTCTTTTGTCTTTTAGTTGAGTTGCTGGGACTTCTGATGAGTAAGGCTGGGGTGATAGATAGACCAAACCTTAAACACTGCTTCTCTAGCACTAGCCCACTGTTATCTGTCTTTTAGGAATATACAGGCTTGGAAAGTGAGCGTATCAGTTGTATTAGGGCACTCTGAAGACTGGAGAGTCCCTCCCTAAGTGATTTGTATAGCATAAAGCCCCCAGGAATCTCGCTTGACTTCAGGGTGGGATATTAACTAGAGTATAGGCTCAGCTACTATAACACAGAGACCCGAAGATCCAGAGGCTAAAACAGTTTTTAAATTCTTTTTTTCCCCTCTCTCTCATAATAGTCTGGAAGTAAATGAGCTGTTCGGGTCTGGTAAACAGCTTTGCACTACAAGGGCATTTAGGATTCTGTGTTCCATCCATCTTGGTACCTCACTGTCTCCTAGAACAGGTTGTTAAGATCTTATGCCATGGCCCCTTTGGGCAGTTTGCTGATGTGTATGAACTGTGTTTCAGAAAGATGATATTAGGGGTGCCTGGGTGGTTTAGTTGGTTAAGTGTCTGATTCTTATTTTCAGCTCAGGTAATGATTTCACAGTTGTGAGATCAAGCTCCGCGTCAGACTCTGTGCTCTGTGCGAGTCTGCTTCAGATTCTCTCTCCCTGTCCTTTTCCCTCCTACTCATGCTGCCTGTCTGTTTCTCTCTTACTTTCAAATAAATATAAGAATCTTTAAAAAATAATTTTAAATGCATAAAAATACATATGGAGATTATAAAGAGTGTAAATCATAACAAAATACAATTGTTACAATAATAAAAAGACAGATTTGTGGTATACTGATGCATACAGTTCTTTACTGATTATTAACATGATTTGTTGGTGTGTCCAATATTTTAGTTTCAAAGTAATGATGGACATAAATTGTTACTTCATGATATCTGTATAAATGTAGTGTGATATGAAGATATCTTTGGTTTTTGAGGGTGTTAAGGTCATAGATACTATGAACACTACTGTGGTTTATTGCCTACATTTGTAAGGAGAGAAAAAACTTTATTTAAATTACAGGTTTCTGAAAATAAAGATGCAATTTCCCATCCCAGTTTTTGGACCCTCTGATTTCTGTCCATGGAGTCTTTGAAGACCTGTCAGCCCCAGGCTAAGGATCTTGTTTTGGAGTGATGAAGCTGGCTCACTTCCATGTCTATGCTCTAGCCTTCATAAAGAGAAGAGGAAAGGTTTGGGGAAAGCGATCTTGTCTAAATGGAGGTGACGGTGTGCTCATCACTTCTCATAGTCCATTGACTTGAACCTTGTCTTATGGTTATACCTAATTTCAAGAGAAACTGTATTAGGGGGTCTGTAATCAGGTGGCTGTGTACCTGGCTAAAATTAAGGAGTTTTTTTTTTAAAGATTTAATTTATATATTTGACAGAGAGAGAGAGAGAGAGAGAGAGAGATCACAAATAGGCAGAGAGGCAGGCAGAGAGAGAGAGAGGAGGAAGTAGGCTCCCTGCTGAGAAGACAGCCTGATGTGGGTCTTGATCCCAGGGCCCTGAGATCATGACCTGAGCTGAAGGCAGAGGCTTAACCCACTGAGCCACCCAGGTGCCCTAAAATTAAGGAGTTTTACTACTAAACAGGAGAAAGAGAATAAATACTTAGTGCCTACTGTAGGAATATAAGACTCCCAAAAGTATGCCTGAAATTCAATTTTCTACAGGCAGGCTCAGAAGAGAGTGTGTGATTTAGAGGGGATTATTGTGAGGATTAACTACAGTGTGTTCAAGTGGCTGGTAAAGAGTAAGTGCTCAATAAATATTCACTGAAGCTGACTTGCATGTGACCAGGGTCTGTTAGAGGAATAATACACAATGGGAGTTAACATATTGGAGGTCCTAGGATGATAAAGAGTCAGAGATATTTATGTTTAAATTCATTCATTCATTTGTTCATTTAAGAAATATTTATTGAACTTTGAGCCAGATGCTGTTGTAGTTGCCAGAAAAGTGGCAGTGAGCATTACTAAGTCCTTGCTCTCAGAAATATTCATTCTATTCAGGAAAATAGAATAATAAATAAACAAAGAAAATGTAGGTGGAGGGCACAGAATATGGAAAGAGATGGGGTAAAGGTTATGGTGGAATGCTGTGATAGGCAGAATTAAAAAGTGGTCTCCAAGATACTTGCTCCTGGTTGCACTCTGTATAATTACCCTCATCCACTCCCCCAATTTCAATGTGAATGTGACCTGTGAATGGAATGGAATGTGAATTTTATGGTTAGGTTATGATTTATGACAAATGTAGGGAGATTTTGAAAATGTAATTAAGTTCCCGAATTGGCCGATTCTGAGCTTCTCAGAAAGGACATTTCCAAGGTGAGCTGACTTAGGTAGAAGCTCTTAAAAGAGGAACTGGTCTCTACCTGAGGTGAGAGAGAAATTCTTTTGCTAGTTATGTGAATTGTGTATGGAAAGAAACACATGGCAAGGACCTGAGGGTAGCCCCTACAAGCTGAGAGCAGCCTCCTTCAGCTACTAAGAATATAGGAAACTTAGTCACTAGGCTACAAGGAAAATGAATTCTACCAAACGCATGAATGAGTTTGGAAGTGGATTTTTCCCCAGTCAACCTTTCTGATGAGAATGTAGCCTACCCAGCATCTTGTTTGCAGCCTTGAGAGAAAAAGCTGTGCCCAGATTCTTGTCTCAAGAAACCGTGAGAAAGTAAATGCTTGTTGTTGTAAGCCACTTAGTTTGTGGTGATTTGTTGCATAGCACAAAAAAGTAATACAAATACTATTTTAAGTGGGATGGTGAAGAAAGGCATCTCTGATGAGTTTGAATGGAGACTTGAAGGAAGTGAGAAACAAACTGTAAGGCTATCTGGGGGCAAGAGCAGAGCAGTGGCCATTTTTGCTGGTCTGTGGAGAATAGTCCAGAGATGGGCACAAGTGGAAGAGGAGCAAGCAATAGTTACGTTGGAAGAAGATGGAAGCTTGGACTAGGAATTTGTGGTAGTGGGTGTCAGATTATGGACATATTTCAAAGATAAGACTAACAAAATTTGCTAAAGTATTAGGTATGGAGTGTGAGAGGTAGAGGGTTGGACAGCAAGCTCCAGAATGCAGTTCGTATTCACTGAATTGTAGGGAGAAACAGGCTTTGGGGAACAGTCAAGAGTTTGGTTTTGGATGTGTGAAGTTTGAGATTCCATCCCAATGAATTTGTCAAGGGCAATTGTATATATAAATCTGGAGTTCAGGAGACAGGTTGGGATACAGATAAAAATAACAAGTAGCAGCAAATAGATGTTATTTAAACTATAAGACTGGAAGACATAACCCAAGATACAAAAATCATAGAATATAAGGCCTTTCTGAAAGTCACCTTAAGAGTCAT
>PITA01016501.1:9789-46490 GCA_004023965.1 Spilogale gracilis
TATCTTCTATGGAGAAGTGCCTCTTCATGTCTCTTGCCCATTTTTTGATGTGTTCATCTTCTTTTTGGATGTTGAGTTTGAGTAGTTCTTTATAGATCTTGGATATCAGCCCTTTGTCTGTAGTGTCATTTGCAAATATCTTCTCCCATTCTGTGGGTTGCCTCTTTGTTTTGTTGACTGTTTCCTTTGCTGTACAGAAACTTTTTATTTTGATGAAGTCCCAGAAGTTCATTTTCGCTTTTGTCTCCTTTGCCTTTGGAGACGTGTTTTGAAAGAAGTTGCTGTGGCCAATGTCAAAGAGGTTACTGCCTATGTTCTGGAATCCATCAAAATCCTGGTAGAGAAATGTGTTTTGATTATGGGATAGTTTCTGAAGATAGATAAGAAACTCTCATAGTCAAATCCCAAGACTAGCTATTTCATGGGTGAAGGCATTTTGCTTTGAGATGTCTATCATCACAGGCTGGGTACTTGGTCACTTCTGCTCCCGGAGTCAGCTCTGAAGAGAGGTAACTCATCCCCACTCTCATCTAGGCCAGTGGCCATGAATGGGAAATGGTAACAAAAGTTCCTGGAAGCACTTCCTTGGCCTTGTCCTGCTTTTACTAATTCCTCACTCCAGCTGTAGTCCTTATCCCAGCTTCCTCAAAGCTAAGCATGAGCAGACCTCCCCTTAACAGCCTGCCTTGCCCTACAGAGTTCCCTGACCTTCTTTCAGACCAGCCCCAGACAATAGGGGTGACTCAGTACCTTGGGTTCTTACTATCTCTTGAGATGAACCATGGCCATTGGTTAATTTGAGAATAAATGAAGCAAAGTTCAAGAAAAAAGGGGGAACATTGCATTTTTATATCCCAAATTATAATTTTACATCCCCCAAAACAAAGCCACTTATTTTCTTTCCAGAATATCTGTGTTTATCAGTGGGCTTTTGGATCTCTGTAAGCTTCCTTTCTAAGCCCCAGATAAGCTTGCTGCCTCAACTTGGAAGGGATCCTAACTCTGAGACTTAGGTCAAGGGCATGGCAGGTCACTAGAGATTTAACGCTTGAGGAGGTGGTACTCATGTCATCCTTGGAAACAGAATATCTATTCCATCCATTGCTTTTCATAGGTCCAGCCCCTACGTGATAGCAGAAAGATAATACTCCATTAAAAAAAATCTATTGTTTATTATGCAATCAACTTCTAATTCAGTTCACATTGTTTGAGTTAGCCTGATAATTTCTAAAGAGAGAGGGGTACAAACAAAATGTTTGTGGACCTGGGAAATCCTTAACAGTATATGGCACCATGAAGCTTAATTTGTTGCACATGTGATAAAAAATCATGTCCAGAAAGAAATGATGTTCTCTTGCACAGGGGCACAGACTGAAGATTTCTCCCTATTTGGTACAGGTAGATCAAGTGGAGACTGTGCTTACAAAGCCATGTCTAGCCATGCAGCATATTCATGAAGGAATGGGGGAAATTGCCATTTTAGAGTATTACCAGCACATACACACATGTATGTATGTGAATGTCTAGCATATATATAAAACTGAGATGGGGCACCTGGTTGGTGCTGTGGGTTAAGAGGCCAGCTCTTGATTTCATCTCAGGTCATGATCTCAGAGACCTGGGATTGAGCACTGTATCGGTCCACAGGGAGTCTGCATGAGGAATCGCTCCTTCTCTGTTTCCTCCCTCCCCTTCGTGTTCTCTCTCCCTCACTCTAAAATAAATAAATCTTTAAAAAAAAAAACTGAGAAAGTATTTAGTCTGAGAAAATTCCCCAATGTGTACTAATTTCACACCCTAGCCTTTTAAAGATGTGCCTTCTTCATTTGGTTTACTCCTCTCTTCAATTATATCTTTTAGTTTGGTGGCTAGTTTTCCTCTCCTATACAAATATCTAGATTTCATATTTCTACTATTCTAGACAGCATTTCCCCTAAAAACAAAATCATTTCTTTCTGACTTCTATCCTCCCTCGTTCCATCCCTCTCCCTCTTCTTCCTTCCTTCCTCCCACCCTCCCTCTTTTCCTTCCTTCCTCCCTTCCTTCCTTCCTTCCTTCCTTCCTTCCTTCCTTCTTTACTTCATTCCTTCCCTTCCTTCCTTCTTTCCTTTATTCCTTTCTCTCTCCCTCCCTTCCTTCTTTTCTTTTCTTCCTTCATTCCTTCCTTTGTTCCTTCCTTCGTTCCTTCGTTCCTTCCTTCCTTCCTTCCTTCCTCTTTCTTCTTTCTCTTTATTTATTTGATTGGTACTTATATGGTTATAATAATTTGGGACAAGTGAAGAAAAGAAGTCTATAAACTGCCTCTCTCCTCCAAAATCCCATATAAATAATCAGTAAGAATACAAGATTCTTGATACCACAGTCCTTCTCTTTGTTGTTTACTGCTATATTCCTGGGTCCTAGAACAATGCTTGGCATATAGAAGTCACTTGATAAATATCTCTTGAGTTAAGGAATTACTAGTAATCACATGGCAATTCTTTCCCCAACTCATCTTTTTGTTTTATTTTTCCCAATTCTTTCCATGTGCTCTGTGAAACCCCTTTTTCACCGAGAACAAAATGCCCTATATTCCGAGGCTATACTGCTCAGACCTTCTTTTTTATTTTTTTAAAACCAAAATTAAACCATGTGTTGAGAACACTAATTCCCATTCTCCAGTCACCATGGAATTGGGAGGTAGTACCAGCATTCTCCCTGTCACCCATCCTAGACCCAGATGACTAGTTTTCCATTCATCAGTAAAACCTGGCCCTTCTGAGGTCTTTATCATCATTGACCTCTCTGTTTTGCCAACAATGTCAACTTCTTGCTCTCTCTTCCTTTATTCACAAACATTAGCTTTTGGATTGAAGTCCCACTCTCCAGCCCCGAGTCCATGTAGATGATACCCCTAGCATCCAGCTCTACATTCCCTTGGTCTCCTTAGGGTATAAAACTTTGCTTCCACTATTCTTCACCAAATCACTCATAGTTTTGCTTAGTGCAGTTCACTTTGTGCCTTATTATCCCCTATGGCAACATACCCTCATCTGAAATGCAAAACCCTGTTCATTAATTCTGAGCCAATATTTATTATCTTTTAATCCCAAATTTGTGTTCCCACTATAACTTCCCTCAAAGCCAATGGGACTACTGGATTCTTTACTTTTCATTTTATTCCCAGTTTATCAGTCACATCTTGGATTTACCTTCTTCCTCATTCAGGGAAAAACAAGATCATAAGGTAGTATTACACTCATTTTGACATTATTTATTTTGAAAAAAAAAATCTTACTTTTTGCTTTAATGAAAATCATGACATTTTCCATACAACAGAGTGCCTGCTCTCCAATAGTGTTGAAAATAAATTTGAGCCAGGCAGAAAACCTTACAGAGTTAGATTGTCCAGCCCTCAGAGCCAGCCACTCTTATCGTATTTGGGATTTCATGCCAAAGACTCAACATCTCCAGATGGAGAGTCAGCCTTGGCATGATTCACTTCACTTACTTTACCCTCTCTCTGCTATTGGGGGCCCTTCTGGTTTTGATCCTGCAGAAGTTGTTCTGAAAATAATTTCATTACTTACAAATTATCTTTAAGACAATATAAAATTGCTTAATTTGATCTTGTTAATCCTTTACAACTCTTCCTATTGTCCAGTCTTCACTTTTGAAGTGCATGTTTGAGGGCAAAAGTAGGTCATCCTGCTTTTTTTCTTGGCTAGCTATTAATCATTTTCTTATTGATTCATCTTTGAAAAATAGTAAATTATCCATTTTGAATACTCTGCAGATGAGGCCCTTTTACTTTATAAATCCTGTGGCTTTATTCCCTCTATTGAGATCTCTTATAATAGTAGAAGTTACCCCACTCTGGTATGAAAAGGCAAGAGAGCTCCTTTCCTTGAATTCTAAAACTATACTGCATTTTTCCTACGCTGAGAGGAGGATTCCTTCTCTGTCAAACATGTTGGCTTTTAAGGATTAACTTAACAAATTTAAATATTATTAGAAAAACTGTACCTTTTTCTTTACAAAGTATGTATCCTCCCTTGCATCTGTATTTTATTGTATTTTTTGAAAATATCAAATCTGCTTAAATCCTTTGCCAACTGATGGATTTCAAAGCTTGATGAAAATCTCAGTTATGATTTTCTTAAGACTGAAAAGGTAAACATCTTTAAAGAAGTAGAAACAACTGTCCTCTCAGAAATTATTAATTCAGTAATATACTAGAAATCCTTTCAGAGTCCAGTTATTTTCTTTCCTTTCAGTACCAGTTATTTTCTCAATGAGTTAATTATTGAGATATTAATATTTTTCAATAAATTATATTGGAATCCTTTGATTTAGGCATTTTCTTCCTCAGCAGCACATAAATTATTCGAAAGCGGGAACTAGGCTGTATCTATAAGATTTGTGTGTCAGCCCTTGGGCCTCACACAATGCCTCATAAGATGTAGACACTCAATAAAGCTTTATTGACTAAGTCAATCAATGAGGAACCCCTACCCAATGTTATACTTTTACTTCATGGAATTCTGAAAAGCATGAGGAACAACATGAGACATTGTTCATGAAGAACAAAAACTGTGTGTTTACGACTCACCTGAGCACTATACTAAAAAGGGTTAGGCAGCTGAAAAAGACTCAATCCCTGTACACATGAAGTTAAACCCTTTTGTAAGGAGGAATGTAAACAAAGCAAAAAAAAATCAGTTGTTAGATGCTAGATATTGGACAGAATGATATTTTTGGCTCTCCTAAAGAAAAGGTAGCTGTGAAGCAAAAGGTTTTATAGGAATTTGAAGGCAGAGACAAGGAAGGTGCTCTGAGCAGAAGGGACAGAGCCACAGTGCAATAAGCACGTGCCACAACATGACCCCTTCAGCATTTGCACACAATTTGAAGAAACAACAGGGGTCAGTGGTTAAAAAAAAAAAAAATGATGGTGGGAGGGGGTAGATGGTCAAAAATATTTTTTTATAATATTTAAGGAAATTTAAAACTTGTGTTATGTAATGGAGAACAACTTAGGAATTCTACCCAGAGGAGTGATGTGATTAGATTTGAGTTCTGGAGAGCATACTAATGGCTCTGTAGCTGGTAAATTTGAGAGTTAGACATTGTAAGTTTAGATCTCAGATAAATTTTTATGGAACTACTCATCCTCAAGAACAACGACTGGATCTCAGCCAAGGCAGTGGCAATGGGGCTGGAAAATAAACATTAGATTTAATATCTAGATGAAGATTTGGGGACTAAGTGAAGTCACATTGCTGTTTAATTCTATTTACAGTGGATCTCAGCCACCACCCATTTTAACAGAGGGAGTGCTGTTCTTCCACTGACATGCTTTAAATACACTTGTGAACTTGTCTTCCTCTTGCTAACATGTTTTTTTTCTGACCATGTGTGTTTAACGGAGACAGAAAGTTGGGTAGATACGCACCCTGTGAGCAGTCCTCTTTTTTTTTTTTCACTCTAAACCAATGACACCCGCCCCCTCCTTCTGGCATATGTTGCTCCAGGCACCCAAATACTGCTGCCAATTTGTTAATCTTAGAGCCAAAAATCTGCCACCACCTTGAACACCACAGCTTGCTCTGTTGGCTGCTCCCTTGTTTATGGCAGCCTTGGTGTCCAGGCAAGGGTATTGAGGATTCTCTCTTCTCCTCTTCTGTCTTTGAATGTGGGTGTGTCTACTCTAAATAGAAGAGAGCAAACTACATTTTCTCCTCTTTTGTTTTAAATGTCTAAGGGTGCTTCATATCAAAATCTGTCCCCAGTTCAGGTCTTAGAGGCTCATTAGTGAGGTAGCTTACACTTGGGCTGCCCTTCCTCAAGGGGCCACCTGCTATCAAATGAATTAAAAATCCCATTTCAGGGTTCCCAGCCTATAGTTCTCAGACCCTGAATTTTTCGCCTAGGCAAGAGCAGGAGTCAGCCAATATCATAGTCAATGACAAAAGGTTGAAAGCTTTTCCTCTAAGATCAAGAACAAGACAAGACTTTTATTCAACATGGTACCGGAAGTCCTAGGTAGAGCCATCAGGCAAGACAAAGAAATAAAAGGATTCCAAACTTAAATGGAGAATATCATTGTTGTTATTTGCATATGATACAGTCTTACATATAAAAAGTCTTAAAGCTCACCAAAAGTATTGAAACTAATCAATGAATTCAGTAAACTTGCAGAGAATAAAATCAACATACAGAAATTGGTTTCATTTCTATTAGTAACACTGAAACATCTGAAAAAGAAATTAAGAAAACCATTCCATTCACAACAGCATCAAAAATTAAAATATTAAGACTAAATTTAACCAAAAGTGAGAGATCTGTACCATGAAAACTGTGAGACTTTAATGAAAGACACTGAAGAAGACACAAATAAATGGGAAGATATATCATGTTCATGAATCAGAATTATTGTTAAACTGTCTATACCTACTCAAATCCATTATTACGTTCAATGCAATCCTTACCAATGTTCCACTGGGATTTTTCACAGAAATAGAAAAAAAAAAGAGAAAGTCCTAAAGTTTGTATGGAACTACCAAAGACCCTGAATGGCCAAGGAAATCCTGAGCAAGAAGAAGAAAGCTGGAGGCCTCACACTTGCTGATTTCAAAGTATATTAAAATAGGGTGCCTAGGTGGCTCAGTTCATTAAGCAGCTGCCTTCAGCTCAGGTCATAATCTCAGGGTCCTGGAACCTAGCCCCGCATCGGCCTCACTGCCCAGGAGGGAGTCTGCTTTTTCCTCTTCCTCTGCCTGCTGCTCTCTCTACTTGTATTCTTTCTGTGTGCCAAATAAATAAATAATTTTAAAAAACTATATTAAAATGCTGTAGTAATCAAACTAGTATAGTCCTGGCACAAAAACAGGCACACAGATCATTATCAGAACAAAATAGGGAGTCCAGAAATAAACCCACATATATGTGGTCAACTAATATTTGACCAGGAAGCCAAGAATACTCAAGGGAAGATGGATATTTTCTTCAACAAGTAGTGTTGGGAAAACTGGATAACCACATGCAGAAAAATGAAATTACATATGATACAGTCTTATATACAGTCTTACATATAGATACAGTCTTATTTCTTACACCACTCTCAAAAATTAACTTGAAATGAATTAAAAACTTAAATATAATGCCTAATACTATAAAGCCCCTGGAAAAAAAATTGGAAAAGAATCTTGTTGTTCTTGACAATGATTTTTTGGATATGACACCAAAGCATAAGCAAAAAAGCAAAAAAAAAAAATCAACAAGTGGGACTATATCACACTAAAAAGCTTCTGCACAACAAAAGAAACAATGAAAAAATATGAAAAAAAAAACCTATGGAGTAGGAGAAAATATCTACAACCATATATCGGATAAGGGGTTAATATCCAAACTACATGAGGAAAACTTACAACTCAATAACAAAAAAACCAAGCACCTGGTATTAAAAAGGGGGCAGGAGCAGAGGAACTGAATAGCATTTTTCCAAATAAAATATCCAGATAGCCAACTGTTACATGAAAAGATGCCCCGCATCACCAATCATCAGGGAAATGTAAATCAAAGCCACTGCAAGATAGCACCTCACACCTGTTAAAATGGCTATCATCAAGAAGACATTAGACAAGTCCTGGTGAGGATGTGGAAAAAAAGATTTGTCTGCTACTTTTAAGAATGTACATTGGCACACCCACTATGGAAAACAATATGGAACTCCTTCAAAAAATTAAAAATAGAACTACCATAAGATCCAGAAAATCCACTGCCTTGGTATATATCTAAAGAAAATGAAAATAGGATATCAAACAGATACCTGCACTCCCATGTTTACTGAAACATTACTCACAGTGAACAAGATATGAAACAACCTAAATGTCCACAAAAAAATGAACAGAAGATGTGATATATACATATATACACTGGGATATTGTTCATCCATGAGAAAGAAGGAAAACGTGTCATTTACAACGATATGGTCGAGTCTTGAAGGCATTATGCTAAATGAAATAAATCAGACAGAAAAAGATAAACTGTATGATGTCACTTATATGTAGAATCTAAATAAGCCAAATTCTTAGAAACAGGGTAGTAAGAGGGTTATCAGGGGCTGGGAGGTGGGGCAATTGGGAGGATATTTGTCAAAGTGTACAAACTTGCAAATAGAAGATGAATGACTTCTGAAGATCTAATGTATAGAAATACTGTATTATTTATTTCAAAGTTTGTAAAAGACTAGAAATTTAAATTTCTCACCATAAACAAAGTAGAAATTATGTGAGATAATAGAGGTGTTAGCTAATGCTATAATGGTAATCATATTACTATATATAAACATGTCAAATCAACACATTGTACACCATAAATTTATACATTATATGCCAATAAATCTTAAAATATAATTGAGCAAAATACAGACAGTATAAAAAACTTGATAAAATTCAGATTATCAGGCAATAGTAATACGTTTATTACAGAAAGTAATATATCAAACAAAAAATATGTGAGCATATATATTTAAAATTTACATCTGAATACTACTCTATACCCTGAAAAATATAACTTTTTTATCTTAAGAGATTGAAATATATGAAATAATTGAAAATGTATTTGGCCACTCAGAAAACTTTAACAAAGATAAGAACATAGAGATATCACAAACCGATTTAATAATAATGTGATAATGTTAGGCATAAATAGGAGTGTTACACAGTGGTTGTGAACATAAACTGGACAGTTAGTAGAAAACTTGGAAAGTTAAATATCTTCTCTTGACCCCAGTGCAATGATCATAATGTCAGGGTCATAACAGTTTCGGCAACTTCGGATTGTTTTGAGAATCAAATGATTCACCACATATAAAACTCTTAGAACCATTATTCGCATGTTACATGTACTAAATACACATTAGCTTAAAAAATTAAGAAACATCTCTGAAATAATATTTGATTTAAAATGAAATTAAAGCTTAAAATGTTATTATTCCAAAATAATAGGGGCACCTGGGGGCTCAGTCATTAAGTGTCTGCCTTTGGCTCAGGTCATGATCCCAGGGTTCTGGGATGGAGCCCCACATCAGGCTCCCTGCTTGGCAGGAAGCCTACTTCTCCCTCTCTCACTCACCTCCTGCTGTGTTCCCTCTCTAGCCGAATTTCTGTCAAATAAACAAAATCTTTAAAAAAATAATAATGAGAACACTTCAAAAACAATAGAGGCAAAATAGTTCTATCTATAAAAAGGAAAAAATAGAGCACATGTTATTTTTTTTAAAGATTTTATTTATTTGACAGAGAGAAACACAGCCGGAGAAGGAACACAAGCAGGGGAGTGAGAGAGGGAGAAGCAGGCTTCCTGCCAAGCAGAGAGCCCGATGTGGGACTCAATCCAGGGTCTCCGGGATCATGACCTGAGACGAAGGCAATCACTTAACCAACTGTGCCACCCAGGCGCCCCGAGAGCACATGTTAGTTTTTAAAGACAATGAAAATTAATGAGCTAATTTTCTATTTTTAGAAAATAAATGTTGAGGTATTAAAACAGAAGATAAATTTTTATTAGAAGCAGACAAAATTCTTAGCAAGAGTTGTAAAAAGATGCATTTTATAAATGTGGTAAATGTAATAGCCATCTTTGAGAATGGTGAATATTTTTAACTAGTTGGTCAAGTGCTGTTTGCTATTGTCAAATATTCTACTTGAGAACAGAAAGTAATAGTAATGATGACGATGATGTTGCGACCAACAAACATGGTAAAACAGTTTTCTCAGTATGAGTCAGTGGTGCAGACAGAAAGCTCATTTGATTTAGGGATGTACAGTGGTGGTGTATTTAAGGATCTTAAATAGAAACATCTGAAGGTACTAAAAAGAGTGTGGAAGAAATTTCTTAACAAGCTTCAGGATGGGAGGCAAAGAAGTGAAACCAGGAGAGTAACATTTTTCTATTCAGAAAAATGAAGGGGCCAAACTGGAGGTTATGTAAAAGTATAAGAACATAATCTTGTTGGAAAATAAACAAGATTTGAAAAGAGATTTGTGTGCTTGAGAGGTATGCAGATTGTAATCTTTCAAAGATGGCCACCAATCCCACATGCTAAACAGTGGTTTGATATTCCTTCAGTAGGAGGTGAGGGCTCTGTTTCTCCTTGAAACTAAGGAGATCTTCATGATTGTCTGGACCAATAGCATAGAGTGGAAGTGATGGTGCATAAACTGAGAAGCTGACTCACAAAAGGCATTAATGGCTTCCATCTGGCTTTCTCTGGAGACATAGCCTGTGGGAGCGCTGAACTGACCTTTTAGAAGCTCAGCTACCCTGAAGTTACCATCTAGAGTGACCACGTGGAGAAACCATATAGAGATAGAGATCTATCCAAGGAGCCCCAGCTGTTTAAGACTTCCCAGTTCAGGAGCCAGTCAAGTGATGAAGATGTTTTCGAGATCTTCCTTCTGAAATAACTCAGGCATGCCCTGAGCCGTAACCACAGAGGCAAGGCTCCCCTGAAGGTCAGACCCACAGTAACAGTGAGTGAGGGTAAAAATTATTATTGTTGTAAGACACTGATTATAGGATAATTTTTACATAGCATAGGTTTTTTTTTTTAAAGCCCTGATGGGTTGGAAATGTGAAGAAAAAATGCGAAGTATGGAGAAATAAAGAGTAAAAATAATACTCTGCAGGAAAAGCCAATTGAATGACCTTCAAAAGGAAAAATTTGTTCTGAGCGTCTCAGCGAAGAAAAACTCAGATTACATGGAAAGCTTCAGATTCAGATACCATTAATTTTAAGCTCTATTTGTAGCAATTCTCCTATTAGGAAAATATGAGCTTCGGAAATGAGCTTTGCATCAACAGAGAAGTTGAATTTATTTAGAAATCTATAATGAGATGGAACAAATAAAAGCTGTTGGAAACAATTTTATAATAATTCCATTAAGTAGACAAAGTCCTTTCCAGGAAAGAATTAAAGGGAAGTAAACATACGATAATCTGCTTAAAATGATATAACATATTAACAGTTCCAGTGAGGCAGCACACAGACATAGAATACAGAGATGGAAAAACAAGCAATAACATGGCAGTAGGGGAAGAGAAAGCTGCCTTCAGGTGGCTGCTTCCAGTTGAGAAAAGTGAAGAGCTAGAAGGAACAACCAGGATCATACTATAGATGTGACTCGAGCACTCATTTGATTTTTATTTGCATCAGGAAAGGTGTTTATGGTGTAGAATAAATGTAATATCTCCAATCTCTTCCTTGATCACACATCCCTCTCCAAATACTTCCCTGATTCTCTGCTTCTCTTTATAGGCAATTTCCTTGGAAGAGGAAATAACTAATTACCAGAATTTTTTTTTGCTTCCATTTTAACCTGAATGTACCCTGTCTAGGTTTTTGCTCCCAAATCCCACAAATACTTCTCATCTCCAATAATTTCCACATTGCTAAATTAGTATTCTATCTAAATTTTACTGGAGCTATTAGTAGTGGATTACTCCCTTCTCCTGAAAACATTTCCTCCTTGAAGGGTGCTCTGTTCTCGTGGATTTCTTTTCACTTCATTCATCAGTTCTTCCTAGTTCCTCATCATCATCCCAAACTCATAGTTCAGTGCAGTTATCTCTCTCTCTCTGCCTGGAAGCTCTCTCCACTTTTTCTGCTGTGTGTCTTGTCTCTTCACTTACTTATCCTATATAAAATAGTAATTCTTTTCCTTCCACCTCTGGCATTTTGTATCTCCTTTTTCCTGCCTTATTAATTTTTTAAAGATTTTATTTATTTATTTGACAGAGAGACATCACAAGTAGGCAGAGAGGCAGGCAGAGAGAGAGGAGGAAGCAGGCTCCCTGCTGAGCAGAGAGTCCGATTCAGAACTCGATCCCAGGACCCTGAGATCATGACCTGAGCCGAAGACAGAGGGTTTAACCCACTGAGCCACTCAGGTGCCCCTTGCCTTATTTTTCTTCTTAGATACACAGGTACCTGAGTTAGATGGTATTTAATTTTTATTTGTTTACACTTGTATTTCTCAATTAGAATATAAACTCCATGAAGGCAGAATGTATGTCTCTTTAATTACCTAGCTGTAAAACATAAGCTGTACCTGGATTGTAGTACATGTAAAATAAGTATTTGTTGAATAAATGAAAGAATATTAGACTAAATAAAGTTTAAATAATAAAATACTATCTGGGTAAAAATCAACAGTGTTGATATTTACATATGGACATGGAAAGGTGTTCACGATGCATTGTTAATGGAACAAACAAATTTCTACAACAGTATGTAACATATAATCTTAAAATATATATGGTCAATATTTATAATTATGCCTGGCAAATTTTTGAAAATTGCACAACAAATCTCAACATCCTTTATCTCTGGGAATGAAATTATACATTATTTTTATTTTCTTAGAATTTGCTGTATTTTCTGAATTTTTACCCATGATTGTAAGTTTACTTGCATAATAATCAAAACAGGTGAGTAATCTCCACATGCAAAAAAAAAATGCATTACATGGACAAAGCATTTATTTTATGGGTTGGTCATGGAATTTTAGTTATTTGGATTTCTATCTTAAAATTTACAGTTTGAAAAACCTGATTTTTAAGAGAGATTTATTTATTTATTAGAGAGAGAGATAGAGAAAGTCCCTGCATGTTAGGGTGGGAGGGACAGAGGGCGAGGAGAGAGAGTCTTTTAAGCAGACTCCTCCTCGTTAAGTGCTGGAGCCCAATGTGGGGCTGGAACCCATGACACTGAGATCATGACCTCAGCTTAAACCACGAGTCAGAGGTTTAACTGACTGTGCCATCTGGGAGCCCTGAAAAGTCTTATTTAAAAAAAAAAGTCTTTAAATCCAAGAAGTGAGTGTGGAGTTTTAATGGAAGTAGCTAAAAATTTAAAATGGATGCTTTCACCATATTTTTCATAATATTACCATCTATAACTCATTAATATGCCTGTGTCATGTATGCTTTGAAAAATTATGTGTAGGGTACATATGGATATACTGTATATATGTAAAAAGACCTAGGAAATATAACCAAATATTCACATTAGTTACCCATAAGCGAAAAAAATCATTGATTTTTCTTGATCTTTGCAATGAGAAAAAATAAATGATGCTATTAATATTTTATTGTATAAATGTATATGTAAATCTAGCAATGATTTTTAAAAAAATAAAGTAAAAGAATTAAAGAAAATACACCGAAAGGTAAAAAGTAAATATCTGTTGGTAATCTAAATATAAATATTTTCATATGTTATTTTTCAAATGCTATACATAAGTACCAAATATATTATAGTGGAAAAAATTACCTTGAGAAGGAAAAGAAGATAATTCAAACAATATAAATATGTTTCCAGCAGACTTAATACCATATTGAAAATAATATGTCTTTATATATTATTGTAAGACATCTCTCCCACGGGATATGCAGAGCCTTTCTTCAATACTTCTCTGTGAAAATTGGTCTTACAAAAATCATCCAGTCTATAATTCAGCAAAAAGCATCCATCCACTACCACCAAACATTCATCTCTCTGGAGGACAATGACTGCACTGTGGATGACCTCATTTCAAAGGCTACTACATCCTATAACAAAAGGAAGAACTATATTAAATTTAAAAATAAATCTATAGTGCTTTGAGATGATCTGGCAATAATAAGTGGTTCCCTCTCCATTAATAATAAATTTGCCAAATCAGAAGGCACATAACATCTTCCCACCACAATGATAAGCATGTAACAGACTCTAATATTACCATGAAATGGAAGGCAGAGAGCAGATGCAAAGATAGGAAAAGATAATTTTCAACCTTCGGTCCTGATTATGTTTCTTCAAGTGTCACTAATTCCTGAAAATCTGACCCCACTAATAGAAGATATACAACAGTTCAAAGCCAGATATAGAACTGCTATTTTCAATTAGCCATATTAGCTGCTTCATAGAAAAACCTTGTCAAATGTGACATACATTTGACCCATATGATTAGTCCAATTATACGTGATGTTCTAATACAAAATTTTTAAATTATTTGTGTTGAAGAATATTACATTAGATTTGCAATGTTTTCTTGTAAGGAATTACCTACCAAAACCTAAACTGTAAAATCAATAAAACACAACCATGGAAGGAAAGATGTCCAATTTCACTGAAAAAGGTATCACTGTGTCCAGATTGGGCTGTCATGATTAAACAGATTAATTTACCCAAGGAAGACAAGAATATAACACATATCTTACTTTTACAAAGAACAATATCTGGGGACTATCTTAACCTAAATGCCATTAAATAATTAGATAATATAGAATTCATTACAGAACTAATCCCCTTAACTCAACCTTTCATCTACCAACTTTCCCCTATTGGCATGTCTCCATGAGGTAAATATATTGGCTATGAGCTAGGGTTCTTTTTATGAATAAACAAATTGGCAATATGATTAATGTTTCTGTGATTTTTTTTTTATGTTAGTGAACTCCTAAGGATCAATCCACTCTTGATCCTTTTGGATTGAGAGCCAGACCGTGTACAGCAGGAATTCCCCAAAGCAATGCTGTCTTGCAGAGCTGTTTTGATCCTCTCGGAAACAGCCAGCCTCTCTTCCCCAGTGAGACATAGAACATAGGAACTCTTGTTTTATCCTGATACTTAACTTCTTCAATCAATAGAGTTATACTGTCTACTTGTGAGTGCCTCAGTAAGTGGCTCACCTGGGACTTTCCCTTCTCCCCATCCCCTCCTTTATCTCAAAGGGTCACCAGATCCCATGAATTTCAAATTATTCAGTATTTTAGAGCTACCGTATCCTCTTCACTGTCAATACTTTTTAGTTCATCCATTACCATATCTCTCCTGAACTACTGGCAATCATCCTTGTTTCCAAACCATCCTCCATAGCACTTCTCAAGCACTTTTTAAAATCATCAACCTGGTTGCTTCCCATTTAAAATTCACCAGCAGCTTCCATTTTCTTTTTGGATAAACTCTAGTCTCCTTGGTAAGGCATAAATTAAGGCTGCCCATAATCTGGTTATTTCTCTTTTCCTTTCCACCCACCATGAGTTTCAAAGATAATAGTCCATTTGTAGTCCCCAAAACATACCTCAGGTTTGTCTGTATGCTGTTTCTCAGTTTCCTCTCCCAGTCCTTGCTGTCCTGTCCCCTGAATCATGGCCATCTCCTGTCAGTGTTAGTGAAGAGGCCAGTGAGCAGTTCACGGCAAGGTGATTAAGTACACCATCGTGTTAACTTAATTTTTCTCTTCTGGTGAAGATCTCCAATAAAAAACAGCGAGGCTCTTATCTGCCCCCCGCAGTGCTACATAATGTCTTCCTTTATCACTAAGTGTCTTAGAACCTTATTTATTGACCTTATAAACAAAGAACTCATCACCGGATATATTCTTTCCAGAACTGTCAGTTTTAGGTTGACTCTAAATCTGAGGCTGCAGGTTTTATTTCTTTCCCAGATATGAAAGCTTACAAAATATTAAGTGGACAAATACTGGAATAATGCAGGAGTGGTTGGGGGGGATATCAAATATCATTAAACAGAAAGTAGTTGTCTTATGTTCCAAAAATAATGTCTTCTAATAAATGTCTAATATATAGATATTTCACTGATTTATTTTTTTCAACAATGTTTTTCTTTCTTTTTTATACTTAATTTCATCTGCACCCTATTTTATCTAAATGACACTGGGGATCATTTCTTATTTTTGGTTTTGCACATAACTTTGGATATAGTAGACTTTTAGCAAATGTTTGTTGAATACAAATCCTGGTATCTTTTGCCCAGTGACAAGGTACAAGGCTGAGTTCATTTCATTTAGCTGTTATAAGAATGGATTCTTTTTTTTTTATTGTTACTAAATTTTTTTTTCCAGTGTTCCAAGATTCATTCCCCATTCCCCACACCCAGTGTTCCACGCTTTAGGTGTCCCCAGTACCCACCACCAGGCTCTCCCATCCCTCCACCCCCCTCCCCCAAGTCCCTCGTTTGTTTCTGTGTCCAAAGTCTCTGTTGTTTTGTTTCCCTCCTTAGATTACCCTAGTTCCCATTTACTTTCCTTCTCCCACTGTCCTCCAGTTTACCACTCATGCACCGCAAGTAAGTGAAACCATGCGATACTTGACTTTCTCTTCTTGGCTTATTTCACTCAGCATAATCTCTTCCAGTCCAGGCCATGTTGCTACAAAAGTTGGATATTCATCCTTTCTGATGGAGGCCTAGTATTCCATTGTATATATGTACCACATCTTCTTTATCCATTCATCTGTTGATGGGCACCTTGGCTCTTTCCACATGAAAGACCTCAACGTGAGGCAGGAATCCATCAAAATCCTGGAAGAGAACATAGGCAGTAACCTCTTTGACATTGGCCACAGCAACTTCTTTCAAGACATGTCTCCAAAGGCAAAGGAGACAAAAGTGAAAATGAACTTCTGGGACTTCATCAAAATAAAAAGCTTCTGTACAGCAAAGGAAACAGTCAACAAAACAAAGAGGCAACCCACAGAATGGAAGAAGATATTTACAAATGACACTACAGACAAAGGGCTGGTATCCAAGATCTATAAAGAACGACTCAAACTCAACACCCAAAAAGAAGATGAACACATCAAAAAATGGGCAAGAGACATGAAGAGGCACTTCTCCGTAGAAGATATACAAACGGCTAACATGAAAAAATGTTCAGCGTCACTAGCTATCAGGGAAATTCAAGTCAAAACCACTCTAAGATACCAACTTACACCAGTCAGAATGGCCAAAATTTTTTTTTTTTTTTTTTTTAAGATTTTATTTATTTGACAGAGAGAAACACAGCCAGAGAGGGAACACAAGCAGGGGGAGTGAGAGAGGGAGAAGCAGGCTTCCCGCCGAGCAGGGAGCCCGATATGGGACTCGATCCCGGGTCTCCGGGAGCTTGACCTGAGCCGAAGGCAGTGGCTTAACCAACTGAGCCACCCAGGCGTCCCCAGAATGGCCAAAATTAACAAGACAGAAAACAACAAGTGTTGGAGAGGCTGCGGAGAAAGGGGAACCCTCTTACACTGTTGGTGGGAATGTAAACTGGTGCAGCCGCTTTGGAAAACAGTGTGGAGATTCCTTAAAAAATTAAAGATAGAGCTACCCTATGATCCTGCACTCACACTACTGGCCATTTACCCCAATGATAGGGATGTAGTGAAAAGAAGGGCCATATGCACCCCAATGTTCATCGTAGCAATGGCCACAATCGCCAAACTGTGGAAAGAATGGATTCTTTATGTGAAAATAATTTAACAAATGAGACCAATGAATTATGAATAGGAGTTCTGGAATCTTTTGATATCTCAGTGGCTGCTGTGGATAGTGATGGTAAAAGCCAATTAACAGAGCTTGGGGCTTCCCAGCCAAATTTCAACCAGAGCAACACTACTTTTTTTTTCATTCAGTTATGGATAGAATTTTATTTAAAACATAAGACACTTTTTAAAGTCTCACACCATTATCATTGTAAACCACTGAAGCTGATGATTTTATCATTGACTCTCACTTGTAAAATGTTCTGATTCAGTAGCCAGTTTCAATTACCCATGTTGGTGAGTGTCTGTTTGTTTTTATATTTCGTTAAGGTTTATTAATCTGGAGTGCCTATAAATTTGCTTGGGACAAAATTGTATCCCATTTTTACTAAACCCCAATTGAAATTCAGTACTTCTTGTGCTATCTTTATCACCAGTAGAAATTACAGATTGTTTTATGTGACATTGTATTTCTAGAAAATATCTCAAGTTAGCATTTATGGTCATCGGTAAACTGAAATTACAGTGTTGTTAGAACCCCCATCCCCGAATTTTGGTATTTACCATGATAATAAGGAAGCATATGTATATATATAGCTTTCTTATAAATTTGGTGTGTTTTTTTAAGATTTATTTATTTATCTTAGAGAGTGAGTTTGCACAGGTGAGCAAGGCACTTGAGCAGAAGGAGGGGCAGAGGGAGAGGGAGAAGGAGAGAAACAGATTCCCCACTGAGCACAGAGCTTGAGACAGAGCTTGATCCCTGGACCCTGAGATCATGACCTAGGCTGAAATCAGGAGTTGGTCACACAAAGGACTGAGCCACCCAGGCACCCCTCTCACAAATTTGTTTAAAATAAATTTTGATGAATATATTTCAATATGATTATTACCCTTTGTAACCCTTGGAAACAAAATGTGTACTTTAAAAATATTCTAAGGAGAGAGTTCTATGGAGAAAGGGGACTAGTGACGAAAAGAAATCTTAAAACCCCTGCCTTAGTGATTTGTATATCTTCCACGGATAATGACACAGCTGATTCTTACTGTGGGCCGAGCACGTGTACTGGCACAGATGCTTTCTCTACCTGTAAACACTAGACCTCAGCAGCTGGACCTGTTTGGCCATGATTAACATCATTCACTGTGTCTCCTAACATTCAGCTTCTGTGTATCACTGCATTCTAGAGTCATAACCAAATCACCTCCCTTGAGCAAGAAATTGTGTTTTGGTATTCTTTTCCTTTGTTTTATTGGCTTATTTTTTCTTGTGGTTGCCCTTTTTTAATTCAGAATTTAGATCTTTGATGAGATTTTTTTTTAAATTTTTTTATTTTTTGTTCCTGCCCAGGTCCCTTCACTTGTCTTCTAATACCTTGACTTTCCTTGGTAATGTACCCCTCTCCTACCATCAGTTTCTGTGGTTGGAATAGGGCCAGTCTCACCTATATCCATGATGCTGGATACGTGGTGCAGTTCCACTTGGTGAGATTGATGGGCATGGGACGCACTGAATTGATATGATGCAAATCTGGAATTTTACTATAAAGAGTCACACTTCCAGCTCTGCTTTGAAGAGAGAGGGACATATGCCAAGGGCCTGATGGCTCTCTTCCCTTCTAGGGGAAAGAAGCTGCCTGAGAATGGAGTGGACACAGAAGGAAACAACTAAGAGATAGGAGCAGAAACGCTCAGGCCCTAAAACAAGGTTAAAACCTGCCAGAAGTCAATTCTGGCCCTGGACTCCTCAACTATGGGAGCCTGTTAAAGGAGGTCATTGAGAGGACGTGACCTCCAATTGACCCAAGAGCTGAACCTAGGCAATAGGAAGCTCCTCAGCCCTCTCTGTCCTCGGAATGTAGTTTACGTTTATCATTCCCACAACGGGAGATGTTTCAAGGATGCAGCGCTGAGAGAGGACTGTGCTATTGAGATCCTCTGGACCATAGACACGACGGAATCCAGTGAAGGGTTCTATTTAAACTAGATTTGAGATTCTAGCAGGTGATGCCGAGATCTACTCATCTTGAGGCTCCTGGAGACAAGCCTCATGTGTAAGTTCCCTTGCTTATTAAACCTGCCAACTACCAGTCTGCATTGCCGGTCTCTTTCTGAGGCTCTCTGTGCCCTCCCTTTCGGTGGTTGCGGGAGACAGTTTGTGAACCAACAGAGCCACTGAATCTCTCTCTAGCTTTAGCCAATTTTAGTTGGCCTATATCAAAAAGAATGATTATCTCAGCAAAGTTTATAATACAAGTTTAGTAAGTTAGTATCTTTAAAAGATTTTATTTATTTGAGAGAGGGATTGAGCGAGTGAGAGAGAATATGCAAAAGCAGGGGGAGGGAGAGGGAGAAGCAGGCTCCTCACTATGCAGGCACATCCCCCCACAATGTGGAGCTTGATCCCAGTACCCCAGAGTCATGACCTGAGCCAAAGGCAGAAGCTTAACCAACTGGGCCACCTAGGCACCTATAACTCAGTATCTTTAAAAGGAAATAATTAAATAACTGTATGATATAGTTCCTTGGTGAAGTAATTCGGTCACTGGCTATGGTATAACTGGCATTTGTTGACCTCTGGGATATAAGCCCCATATTCATACTTCATGTTTGTAGCAACCATAGATACAATCAGAGCTTTCTGCAGAGTAGTAAATAAATATAAATATCTTCCAGTACAAAGTCATTTACCTACATTTATAGAGAAAAACAAATTTCAACTTTTGGACTCACAAATCTGTCTTTCCATGATGCATTCCGAAACCAAAATATGTTGTAACCTCTCTCTGGTGGAAAATAAACATGAACAGTTGGAATCCACACTTCCATTGTGTCGCTGTGGACACAAAATGCTTCTGTCTCATCTCAAGATAATAGCTTATTCACACCTGTATTTTCCTAATTTCTTGCCGAGACACCATTTTGTATTTCCAAGCATCCATAACAGAAAGGTCTCATGTGTTTTAAAAGTGGAAGCCTCATGATGATCCAGTGGAGCTGATATGCTCCAGGGTCTTGTGAGGAAGAATATGATGAATTTCAAGGTAAATCCAATCTATCTAGGCTGTTATAACAAAATGCAACAGTCTGATAGCTTATAAACCACAGAAATCGATTTCTCCCAGATCTGGAAACTTGAAGTCCAACATCAAGGTGCCAACATGGTTACATCCTCAGGAGGACCCTCTTCTTGGGTCGTAACTGGTGTCTTCCCACAGGGTCCCCTCAGGTGGAAGGAGCAAAGGGATCTCTGTGCAGCCTCTTTAAGATATTAATTCCATTCATAAAGATTCTACCCTAACAACTGAAGCACTTCCCAAAGGCTTTGCCCATGATTATAATCATTTTAGGGGGTCAGAATTTCAACAGAAAAATTTGTATGGAGACATAAATATTCGGCACACAGCAATGTCTCTCATTGAAGCTTGGAGAAAAACAGTTGTCAAGTGACGAACACAAGTGAATGCATACCTTTCCAGAGGAGCCAGCAATTTCTGCATCGTTGCAAGAAGTCATTTCTTACACTGTCACTGTCTCTGGTGGGTTTGGGGGAACTGTAGCTGACACAGTACAACGTGAAAGCATACTGGAGTGTGTGACGCATGTGGAGAAATTTTCTTGTTTGGGAATGTGAGGCACACCAGTGTGATTTCAGTGGAACTTGAGTTCCCCATACATTTTCCTGCGCTGCTTATCACTTTTCTCCTTTTCCATCTTCTCAGACAACATAAAATTGCTGTAATAAGGCTAATTAATGAAGTGGAAACTGAAGGTACTCAAGTGTCTAGGAAGTTTTTGGGGTATAGTTAGGAGCCTTTTACACAGTTTAATATTCTAGTTAAAGGAAAAAAATAGCCTTTCTCATAAATGTGCTGAGCATGTATCATTTCTTAGTATCTGGCTTGTGGGCTTTCTTGGAAGCCTAATATCCGATATTAGTACATTCAGAAGAAAATAATTGAATTTAGACATAATTGGGAAAGTTCACAGCTCAGAAAAGATTGCTGAGGAGAGGGTGACAAAGGAAGCTGACTTGAATCAGTAATGCTTTCAGGAAGCAACAACAGAAGCTGAAGCCTTATCTGGACAGTTACCGTTAAGAAGGCAGTTGGAGTAAATACGTCTGCCTTTCTTCCAGATGAATATTCCCAAGTTGTCCAGCATGATAGTCTTCATTTTCCTTGGTAAGTGCATCTTTCATCTAGTTTACCTGGATTTATAACACCAATTCTTCATGAACTGAATGCTGTTTTATCTGACTTATCTGTTGATTAAACTAATGGGCTTATGGTAAGAAATATCAACTATAAATATACTTTAACATGGCTTATAACTTTTTCAGAAATGTACATTTATAACTGTAGAAAACATATAATGCAGGAATTGCATTAATCTCTTATGTTGTTTCTATTTTATTATGTAAGATAATCCAGTTACTTGTAGTTATTCGTTAGGATTTATGGAATTCACATATATACTGGAACCTTTGAGAAATGAAACCTTCCAGTATCTATTTACAAGTTATAAGATGACAAATGTCAAATTATCTATTTTTCTTGAAATTAAATTAAAATGAGATTAATTTAAATCATTTAGTTCCCCTAATTTTAAAGCTTTAATATGTACAAAGTTGGAGTCTGTTGATAGGATAAAGAACCATTCCATAGAATGTTCCACATTTCAATCAATTTTTATGAACTAGAGAGAAGGTTTGGATTTATCCCTCTTGTGTTGGGTAGTGTGGATGTATTATAAGATGTGGATAGAAAAGAATTATTTTATACTTAAAGTAGAATCCACAAAGATCTATTTGCTGGATATGTTATTGGAGATGCTACTATATTTTCTTTAGAAATTAGTAGAATCTATAAAATTAATTCAGGAAAAGAGATAGTTATGATTATAGTTGGATATTAATATTCCATTCATTAAAACAAAGCCAGTATAGTTTTTGCTTACTCTACGCTAATAGATATTGATCAATAAAGACATAATTGTGGACATGAATATGAAGAAGTTTATTTCAAATTATGTTGAACATAAAAGGAGAGTCAAAATAAATCAAGTGAAAAAAATTAAAAGAAGGAATGGAATCTTTTATGCATCTTCAGTTTTTCTTTAGTTTAAAATAATATTCATTAGACCAAAATTTTGTTTCTTGTATTTATTTTAAAAATATTTCCTTATCTCTATTCTTAATTGTAAAGAGACAGCTCAGAAACTTTAACTTTTGTAGCTAAGGCAACAATAAAATAGTACACATAAAATCTATTACAATCTCATTATGGCCCCAGTTTAAAAAGCAAGGATGGAGGGAGGTGGGGGGATGGGAGAGCCTGGTGGTGGGTACTGGGGACACCTAAAGCGTGGGGCACTGGGTGTGGGGAATGGGGAATGAATCTTGGAACACTGGAAAAAAAAATTTTAGTAACAATAAAAAAAAAAGCAAGGATGGTCACTTGTTTTCAAGTTTCACTTCCACATTAACCTTGACATTAGGTTGCATGAAGGAGAGAAATGATATCTAATATTGTTAGGGTTAAAATTGTACTATTTGATAGGTTCAATCAGTATTTCCCATAGTGCATTCTTCATAATACTTGTTTAACATCATCTAAGTGGTCTTGTGATGTGGGCCAAGTCATATAGGCAAAGAAATATGGGAAATAGTGAATTTTTTAAATAGAACATGCATTATCATGATAAGCCTGAAGAGGGTGGTATTATGTACAGTATTCTTCTTACTATTTTAAACCAGAACTTGTTTTTCACTGAGCATTTCAAGAGAATCCTTGAAAATTCCTGGATCAAATATGTGGCTACAAATCATAGTAAGGAATGACTAAAATCTTGAAAAACTAAAGTTATTTTCGTTTTTGTGGGCCAGGTCATTGAAATGGTTTTCCTAGTTGATCAGTACTTTATCCAAATGGAGGGTGTGGAAAATCATGTAAAATAAACGATCAAGTGGAATTTAAATTTTTAAGTATGGAGGAAAATGAAATAAATTTGGGAAATATATAGAATTAATTAACCATCACTAGACTGAGGTATTGGTAAGGTTTCAATGGTATATTCAGAATACTATAACCTGTAAGTTTCCTGAGGGAGTTATTCACAGAATGTAATGATCAATGTCAAATAAAATTCCAGTTTCTTATGAGTTTAGTTTCCAACATAAAATACCTGAGGGTCTTTGGCAAGCTGGATTCAAGCAAATAACTTTGGGTCAGAATCGAGGGGGCTTTTTTTTTTTTTTCCTCTAGGCTTGCTCACCTAGGACAGGATTTTGGCTAGATGAGATTATCCATGAACACATGAAAAAACAGAAGGCTGATATGTCAGTTTCCACTCTAGCCCTCAACAAAGAAAAATGTGACTGAAATATACCCTTGGGCCTAATCTCCAAATGCAGTAACCCAGCAAATAGTACATATGATCCTATGAATTGTCTTGGACTCTCCTTAGGAAAAGAGGTTTGAAAGAGGTAAGACAAAGACGAGATTGTAGGTTTTACTTGAAGCCTGTAGCTCTGCATTATCACAGATGATTTATAATTAACATCATCTTTTTAAAAATTCAAATAATTTGTCTCTAAGACACAGTTTGAGGTCTCTTGCTTTTAGATAATATATTGTCTCTGTAACTCAACTGCAGTTCCCATATTTTTCTGTGGATAGATTAAGCAAGTATCAGTTTGTATGCTTGCAGAATCAATTCAGGTAATTTGAACAATATACTAAATTTGCATTGCTACTTTATTGATATTCTTACTGGAAACTTCCCTTCTACCCAAAATAACTTGTAAATATCTGGAAGGTGTTATTTTTATTATTGCATCAGATACTTATTTATAACTCAGTCTTAACTATTCAAGCTAGCTAAAGTCAATATACATACATAATGTGTTATAGTGTTTGATGATGAATTATATCTAATACCTGTCTAATAGAACCCTAGAACCTAGTGGTGGAGAAAAGTACATAAATACATACCTTCATTAGAGAGTGGTAGAGTGATGGTTGGGAAAATCCTGAGATTGTAGTGAAACAAATGAGGGCTGTTAAACCAATTTGGATATAGGAAAAGAGGGTATTGAAGTCAGGAAAGTGTTCCATAAAACAGGTAATCATTGTGTTGAGTGTTAACAGATCAAAAAAAAATATTCTACAAGAAAAAGAAACAAAGTGCCTACTAATAGTCATAGAGTAAATACTCAGAAGTACAAGACAACATGGAGCATTTTGGAAACTATAAATGTTCAAGGAGACCCCAGATTGCATATAATAAGGAATATAAGAATTATGCTATGAGGAACCTTCCAAAGGGTGAAGCAGAGAAATGGAAGGACTAGAATGGTACAGTAGGCAGGTTAGGGAGTATAAAGAACCTATGTGAACAAAGTAAAACTGGAGGCACGTTGAGTAATTTGTGAGTTGGTCAAATTATTCAAAGTAAGAATCAGGGAATGATGCAAAAATTAATATAGGAGAGTGAAGTTGAGAATAAAAAAGGAGTCTATCCTGAATCCAAAGTTTCTAAGTGTGGTTGCTTATGAGAATGGTAAGATAGGTGGAATAGGGTGGTCTACTGGGAGTAGTGATGATAAAAAGATATTATACTCTTGAAATTTAGGTGGAGATATAAACAAATGCAACTGAAGTACTGAAAAATAATGGATTTGAATAAAGGTTTTAGTTAAAATTATGATAGTGTGTGGAATTGTCCACAGAGAAAGTGTGAAATGAGAATGGGAGAAATCTGAAGATAGACATTAAGCTAAAAATATAGTTCACCAGAAAAAGACAAGGACCCTGGGAAGAATTCTATGGTCAGAAATTCTCAAATGAATAAGTATCAAGAAAAATAGAAGAGAGTATTGCCAAAGGAAGAGAGTTTCACTAGCAAAATGGCAATGGGCAACAAAATATTCAGTGATTAAAGTAAGCAAGATGAAGTCTTGAAACTATTAAGTTTGATGTTTTGGAGATGACTAGGAAATTTTAAAGCGGTGTTTCAATAAAACAATAGTCATAAACATGTAAATTGAGGAACAAATTGGCATCAAATAAGAGCACAAGTTAAGCCCTTCACTGACGAATCTTCTGTAGGAGAAATATAGATCTATAGCTAAAACTGAGGTTAAGATCCATTCCAATCTTATAATTTTATCAGATTGTATTTTCATTAACTATGTTCTTTATCATAATAACTTAGTTTTGAGGTAAAACATTGCTATGCTGTAATATCGCAAGCATGCTATTGTTGTTATTCTGTTACTGTTATTTCAGCTATGGCGCTATGCTTGGAAAATGGATCCACTTCCCAAACCATTGATTGTACATATTTAAGAGAGCAATGTCTAAGTGATGCAAATGGATGTAAATATGCATGGAGAATAATGGAAAATTCATGCAATGTTTCAGGTAAAACATTATTTAAAACACACTGGAATGATTTCCTTTTACTGAGATAAAAATAGGTTTGGATATTTTCTGTCACTATCCTGGGAACTAGGTTAGCTTTGGTTTATAAACCTTACTCAGACTTGATATTTAAGTGATTCACCTTCAATTGCTTATTAGTGAATATGGTTACAAAAACTCATGAGTCCTAATGCACTGTGGGTAGCTTTATGAAAGATTTCAATTTTTTTTAAATTTATCTCACCATGTGCAATATTATATGCGGGCTTGTCAGAAGTATGGCAAATATTTTTCAAATGTCTTTCTGTTTACAAATTAATATCTCAATGATAAAATAGGAAAAATAATATTTGTGATGATCAAAAGCATTGTCACTTATTTCTATGTATGTGTAATACACGTTACACATGTTACACATGTTGTAATTCATTTTATTTTCTTGCAACAGATACGCTGTCTTCCATTCAAAATATGTCAAGAACAATTTAAAATGTTTTTTACTTTTAACTTGCCCTACATTCCAAATGTTTGAGGAGAGTCCCAAAGGGCAAAGGAGTTATTGTTAGTGTTTATAAGGGAAAAAAAGCTAAACTGAATATATCATTTACTTGAATAAATACTGAATGAAGCATTATAGGACTCCATTTGCTAAAAATAGATAAATTGATGTATAGTGAGACGTTGCCCTAATACTATTATCCACAAAATGTTACAAAAATTGTATTCTAATATAATTTATCATCTTATATAATGAATTTTATAATACTATAAAAAGTAAATTTTCTGGAATATTCAGTGAGAAAAATAGAGAAGAGAAAACAACAATAGATTCTTCCATGTCTCACTTTCTCTATTAATTTAATAAAGATTGAATTCTGTACTGATCATGACTCTTGACTATCTATAATGTGCTTCCTCTACTTCCCAAAAGATGTAGAGGGGAGTGGGTTGGGTTAAAAGGCAGCAACCTATAGTTCTGATGGCCAACATTTACAATCTCCATCATCAGTACCTCTGCCCATCCATAGGACTTCAAGGAATTACATGGGATACAGAGGATGGGAGAAAAATTTCCTTCTCTTTCCTGACCTTGAAAGAAGTACATGGAATGAATGTTCATACTCCAAAGAAGTTATAGCTGTCTAACCCAACATTCTTATTATAGTTCAGGAAAAGAATTTTAAAAGCACAATTTTCTCAAAGTAATGCAGTAATTTTAAGATGAGACTAGAAGACAATGACAAAAAAGTCTGTTATTGGTTTTGATGATGAAGCTCTTTGTTATATTTTATAAGGCAATTTAAAATATTACATTCAATGTGTCATGAATTATAATATTTACTTCAGCATACAGAAAGCAAGTCATTTTCAGTGAATTGAAGTAATATTTGCATAATTATCCCATGCATGAAACTGAAATAGAAATATTCTCAAATACACAGATGAAATAAACTCAAGTAGTTTTACTCACAAAAATGAATAAAAGAAAATTTTTGGTTAGATAAATATGGCTTTGTAAATTAAAGCAGAAAATGAAATACTGCTAATTATGAAAGATTCATTGTTCAATGATATTTACTGAGTGCTTACTAAGTGTCAAGACTACTTCATTTCTCATGGAAAATTCTGAGCCACCTGCATGTCTCTTATTATAATCTTAGAATGACGTATAAAATAAAATAGAAGATTATGACAAATAGCTAATAGAATAGCTAAACTGACAAATGGTGAAGATTACAGATCATTCTGATCACCTCATATGAGACAGCTTTGATTACTATGGAAGAGAAAAAAACTGGCATTTTAATTAGGACAAACTCATTTTAAAATATAGCAAGCTTTAGGCTTTTTTAGAAGGTAAACACTGGGGAGAAAGTCAGTAAAAAGAGATTTTGTGCTTAAAAAGTCACTTTCGTGGACATCTTGCTGCAACCCCAGAAAATCTTACAATAATAATGAATTACTCATATTAATACATTAAAAGCATTTGGGGTAGGGCACTATTCCAATTGATATTAGGAATGTTACATGTTTGACTGTGAAACCCAGGTAACCCCTGCAAGATGAAGGACTCATCAAACTGTAACCTGAGCATCCAGTCCTTGGTAGAAAGCAATTTCCAATTTGAAGATTGTCTCTGCACCGATAACCTCTACTGTACTATTAGCAAATTGCTTGGGGAAAAATGCATCAATGAATCAGGTAATAATAAATTGTTATATGGAATATTTACAGTTGTGAAAAAGAAAACAGTTTCAAAATTAACCACATCTATGTAATTTAATTAATTCTCTTTTTTGATTATTTAATCAATTCTTTGTGTAATTTAGGGTTCAGTGAGCTGTAGATCTCAGTAAATGCCTAACATATTTCTGAATTGCTAACCATAACTTCAAGCTTTATTCAATTATAATTCTTTAGAATTATAGATTCACTTGCTCAATTCATATATTTGTGGGGTCTGCTATGGCTTTGCACAAGACCTAAATGATAGAAGACAAACAAGATATTGGACAAAGTCCAAAATATAACCATGTATCTAGAATTATACTTGCCTTTGAATAGGATCATTGAATCACTTAATATACATTTTTTACTGCCTATTTGAAGAGCCAGGCTGACACTGAAGTAGTGGTAATCGAGGAACTCTGCATGTGTCCTTAAGGGTTCATAAAGACTTTCAAAAGGACATGTGGGATAAAATAGTTCTAAAGTGATCAGTGTTTAGATCCTTGATGTACTTCTGCACTCTCTGAAAAGTGGTCAGCTGTCATAGGGTCCTTGCACCTGCTGTCATAGGGTCCTTGCCTCTTCTTTTCATAGCCAACCTTCCATTTTATAAGAACTATAACATTTCTTCAAATATCCCATTTAGCTCTCACCTATAATGAATGATCCCATAATCCCACCTCTCAAATCATTCATGTTGTAGCCTTTGAGCCTGGTTTTTTCTTATGTAACCTAACGCATTTGAGATTCACTAATGTTTCATGTACAAGTTTGTTCTCTTTATTTAGTAACTAGTTTATTGTATAGTTATACCACACGTTGGTTATCCATTCATCATTGAAAGTGATTTGTAATCTTTTCAGATTTTTAAATGTTATAAATAAAGCTATTATACACATTCACATAAACCGTATTCCAAATTTCATATAACCATCAATGTACAAAAGTTCCAGTCATTCCACATTCTCAGTGGCACTTAATTTTGTTTTTACTCATTTTTGTTTGGGGGCAATTCTAACATGTATTTAATAGTGTCACATTGTAGGTTTAATTTCCACTTAAATTATAGTAATGTTGAACATATTTTCATGTACTTACATGTCCTCTATATATATGTCATCTATATATATTACTTAGTAAAACATCTCTTTACAATTTTGCTCATCTTAAATTTGAGTTTTGGCTTTTTTATTGGGTTTTAAGAGTTGCTTCTCTGTATTGAGTAGGTTTTATCAGAGTATGTGTTCTGTAAACAATGTTGTCCCCTCTATGTCTTTTATTTATTTCCTTAGGAATACCTTTCAAAAAAACAAAAGTTGGTTGTTTTTTAAACTTTAATGATAACGAGTTTATTGGGTTTTTTTTTCTTGAATAATATCTTTGATGTTGCATCTAAGAAATATTTATCCAACCCCAAATCACAGAGATATTTCTCATATGGTCTAGAAATTACATAGTTTAGATTTGAGTTAATTTTTTATTTTGGTACAAACAATGGGTCAGATTCCTTTTTTTCCCATAAGGATAGATAATTGTTCTACCCCATCTGCTAAAGAGACTTGTGAATTTCACTTTCTCCAAAAATCATTTGGTCAGTATATTAGGGATTCTGTTTCTAGATTTCCTATCCCATTCCAATAATCTATATTTCTGTAGTTTTGCCAATACTATACAGTCTTATTATAGCTTTATGGGGTATCTTATAATCCAGTAGTATAATTCCTTTTTTTTAAAGATTTTATTTATTTATTTATTTATTTGACAGTGAGAAATATAGCTAGAGAGGGAGCACAAGCAGGGGGAGTGAGAGAGGGAGAAGCAGGCTTCCCGCTGGGCAGGGAGCTTGATGTGGGGCTCGATCCCAGGACTCCGAGATCAGTCGCTTAACCAACTGAGCCACCCAGGCACCTCCAGTAGTATAATTCTTTTAACTTTGTTCTTTTTAAAAAATTGTTTTGGTTATTCTCTGACTCTCCATATAAATTTTACAATCAGCTTGTGTGTTCTACAAAAAAATCTAGCATTTTGGAGGGCTTACCTTAAAACTATAGATCAGTTTGGGTAGAACTGATACACATGATGTATCTCCCCATTTATTTATATTTCTTTGATTTCTTTTATCAATATTTTATAGTTTCAATATATAATTCTTACATTGTGTTGATATATACAAATATGCTTATTTTTTGATGCTGTTGTAAATAGTAACTTATTTTATATTTAAATTTCCAATTGATTATAATCTATCAAAATAAAATCAATATTTTATATACACCTTATATCCAGTAACTTGCTCAGCTTACTTATTAGTTCTTATGTATTTCTTATTTTGTAGAATCTATAGTATTTTCCATATAGATATAAATATTCATATGTGAATAGAGAGAATTTTATTTCTCCCTTTCTAATATACAGGCCTTTATTTCTTTTCCTTGCTCTTTCATTCTGGGTAGGACCTCCAGGATAGTGTTAAAAAGGATCCTTGAGAGTGGCCATCCTTGTGTTTTTACCTATCTTGGGAGAAAAACATTAGGTTTACCGCATAAAGAATGTTTTTTGTAGTAGGTTCTTTGTAGGTTCCCTTTATCAGGATGAAGAATTCTTTCTTATATCCCATTTGCTTGGAGATTTTATCAGGAATAGATAAACAAGTGTTGAATTTTGCAAATGCTTTTCCTGGCCTCTGATGACATGAACATGTTTTACTTTTCTTTTATATGGTGAATTTTACTTTTGATTTGTGAATGTTTGTTCTAATCCTTTATTTGTTTTTCTTATACTTTTTTTTTACATTTTAAAATTAATTTTTATATTTTCCATAACCCAGCACCCTATCTCACCCTCCCACTCCCCAGCAACCCTCAGCTTGTTTCCTGAGATTGAGTCTCTTATGGTTTGTCTTCTTCCCTGGTCCCATATTTTTTCATTTTTCTCCCCTATCCCCCACAAGTCCCCACCCTGCCTCTCAAATTCCTCATATCAGAAAGATCATATGATAATTGTCTTTCTCTGATTGATTTATTTCACTCAGCAAAATACCCTCCAGTTTAATCCAAGTCATCACAAATAATAGGATTTCATTATTTTTGATGACTGCATAGTATTCCATTGCATATATATACACCATTTCTTCTTTATCACTTCATCTCTTGATGGACATTTAGGTTCTTTCCATATTTTGGCTATTGTGGATATTGCCACTATAAACATTTGGGTGCATATGCCCTTCGGATCACTACATTTGAATCTTTAGGATAAATATCCAGTAGTGTGATTGGTGGGTTGTAGGGTAGCTCTATTTTCAACTTTTTGAGGAATCTCCATGCTGTTTTCCAGAGTGGCCACACCAGCTTGCATTCCCACCAACAGTGTAGGAGGGTTCCCCTTTCTCTGCATCCTCACCAACATTCTGAAGTTTACTAACTTGTTAACTTTAGCCATTCTGACGGTGTGAGGTGGTATCTCACCATGGTTTTGATTTGTATTTCCCTGATGCTGAGGGATGTTGAGCACTTTTTTATGTGTCTGTTGGCCATTTGGATGTCTTTGCAGAAATGTCTGGTCATGTCCTCTGCCCATTTCTTGATTGGATTATTTGTTCTTTGGCTGTTGAGTTTGATAAGTTCTTTATAGATTTTGGATACTAACCCTTTCTCTGATAAGTCAAATATCTTCTCCCATTCTGTTGGTGTCTTTGCTTTTGTTGACTGTTTCTTTTGCTATGCAAAAGCTTTTGATCTTGATGAAGTCCCCAAGAGTTCATTTTTTTCCTTGCTTCCCTTGCTTTTGGTGATGTATAGAAATGCAACTGATTTCTATGTATTGATTTTATATCCTGACACTTTACTGAATACCTGTATGAGTTCTGACAGTTTGGGGGTGGAGTATTTTGGGTTCCAAATAAAGTATCATATTATCTGCAAAGAGTGAGAGTTCGACTTCTTCTTTGCCTATTCAGATGCCTTTTATTTCTTGTTGTTGTCTGATTGTTGAGGCTAGGACTTCTAGTACTATGCTGAATAGCAGTGGTGATAGTGGACATCCCTGCTGTGTTCATGACCCCTAAGGGAAAAGCTTTCAGTTTTCCCCATTTAGAATGATATTGCTGTGGGTTTTTCATAGATGGATTTTATGATATTGAGGTTTGTACCCTCCATCCCTACACTGTGAAGAGTTTTGATAAAGAAAGGATGTGGACGCCTGGGTGGCTCAGTGGATTAAGGCCTCTGCCTTTGGCTCAAGTCATGATCTCAGGGTCCTGGGATCGAGGACCACATTGGGCTCTCTGCTCAGCAGGGAACCTGCTTCCTCCTCTCTCTCTGCCTGCCTCTCTGCCTGCTTGTGATCTCTCTCTGTCAAATAAATAAATAAAGTCTTTAAAAAAAGAAAGGATGCTTTATTTTGTCAAATGCTTTTTCAGCATCTATTGAGAGGATCATATGGTTCTTGTTCTTTCTTTTATTAATGTACTGTATCACATTGATTGATTTGCAGATGTTGAACCAACCTTGCAGCCCAGGAATAAATTCCACTTGGTCATGGTGAATAATCCTTTTAATGCACTGTTGGATCCTATTGGCTAGTATTTTGGTGAGAATTTTTACATCCATGTTTGTCAAGGATATTGGTCTCCTTTTTGATGGGGTCTTTGTGTCGTTTTGGGATCAAGGTAATGCTGGCCTCATAAAATGAGTTTGGAAGTATTCCTTCCATTTCTATTTTTAAGAACAGTTTCAGGAGAATAGATATTAATTCTTCTTTAAATGTTTGATAGAATTCCCTGGGAAGCCATCTGGCCCTGGGCTCTTGTTTTTTGGGAGATTTTTGATGACTGCTTCAATTTCCTTACTGGTTATGGGTCTGTTCATGTGTTCTATTTCTTGCTGGTTCAGTTTTGGTAGTTTATATGTCTCTAGGAATGCATCCATTTCTTCCAGATTGTCAAATTTGTTGGTGTATAGTTGCCCATAATATGTTCCCATAATTGTTAGTATTTCTTTGGTGCTGGTTGTGATCTCTCTTCTTTCATTCATGATTGTATTAATTTGGGTCCTTTCTTTTTTCTTTTGATACATCTGACCAGGAGTTTATCAATCTTGTTAATTCATTCAAAGAACCAGCTCCTAGTTTTGTTGATCTGCTCTACTGTTCTTCTGGTTTCTATTTCATTGATTTCTGCTCTGATCTTTATTATTGCTCTTCTCCCGCTGGGTTTAGGCTTTCTTTGCTGTTCTTTCTCCAGCTCCTTTATAGGTGTAGAGTTAGATTGTCAGTGTTTCATGAGAAAGGCTTGTTTTGCTATATACTTTTCTCTCAGGACCACCTTTGCTATGTCCCAAATTTTGAAGTTTTGTTTTCATTTTCATTTGTTTCCATGAATTTTTAAAAGATTTTATTAATTTATTTGACAGAGAGAAACACAGCTAGAGAGGGAACACAATCAGGGAGAGTGAGAGAAGGAGAAGCAGGCTTCTCACTGAGCAGGAGCCTGATAGGGGGCTTGATCCCAGTACTCCAGGATCATGACCTGAGCCAAAGGCAGACACTTAATGACTGAGCCACCCAGTGCTCCATTCCATAAAATATTTTAATTCTTTAATTTCCTGGTTGACCCATTCATTCTTTGGTAAGATACTCTTAGCTTCCATGTATTTGAGTTCTTTCCAACTCTCCTCTTGTGGTGAAGTTCTAGTTTTAAAGCACTGTGGTCTGAAAATACTCAGGAAATGATCCCATACTTTTGGTACTGGTTGAGACCTGATTTGTGACCCAGGATGTGATCTCTTCTAGAGAATGTTCCATGTGCACTGGAGAAGAATGTGTATTCTATTGCTTTGCAATGGAATGTTCTCAATATATCTGTGATGTCCATCTGGTCCAGTGTGTCATTTAAAGCCTTTATTTCCTTGTTGATTTTTTGCTTAGATGTTCTGTCTGTTTCAATGAGGGGGATGTTAAAGTCCCGTACTATTATTGTATTATTTTCTATGTGTTTCTTTGATTTAATTATTAATTGGTTTATATAATTGGCTGCTCCCATGTTAGGTGCATAGATATTTACAATTGTTAAATGTTATTAGACAGACACTTTAAGTATGATATAGTGTACTTCCTCATCACTTATATAGTCCTTGGTTTCGAATATAATTTTTAAAAATATTTTATTTATTTATTTGAGAGAGAGAGAGTGAGGAGTGAGTGAGAGAGAACATGAGAGGGGAGATGGGCAGAGGGAGAAGCAGACTTCCTGCAGAGCTGGGAGCCTGATGCAGGACTCGATCCTGCGTCTCCAGGATCATGACCTGAGCTGAAGGCAGTGGCTTAACCAATTGAGCCACCCAGGTGCCCCTAATTTACCTGATATAACGATTGCCACCTCAGCTTTCTTTTGATGTCCATTAGCATGGTAAATTGTTTTCCACCCCCTCACTTTAAATCTGGTGGTGTCTTTGGATCTAAAATGACTTTCTTGGAGACAGCATATTTATGGGTCTTGTTTTTTTATCCATTCTGATATCCTGTGCCTTTGGTTGGGGAATTTAGCCCATTTACATTCAGGGTAACTATTGAAAGATGTGATTTAGTGCCATTATATTGCCTATAAGGTAAGTGTTACTGTAAATTGTCTCTGTTCTTTCTGGTCTGTTACTTTTCTACTCCTTCTTTGCTTAAAGGACCCCTTTCAATATTTCCTGTAGGGCTGGTTTGGTGTTTGAAAATTCTTTTAGTTTTTGTTTGTTCTGGAAGATTTTTATGGCTCCTTCTATTTTCAACAATAGCCTAGCTAGATATAGTATTCTTGGCTACATAATTTTTTCATTTAGTCCTCTGGATAAAACATGTCAGTCCTTTCTGGCCTATCAGGTCTCTCTGGATAGGTCTGCTGCCAATCTAATATTTCTGCCATTTTATGTTACAGACCTCTTCTCCCAAGCTCCTTTCAGCATTTTTTCTTTGTCATTGAGACTTGTAAGTTTTACTATTAGATGACAGGGTGGGGATTTCATTTTATTTATTTTGTGGGGGGTTATCTGTGCCTCCTAGATTTTGATGCTTGTTCCCTTTGCCAAATTAGGGAAATTCTCTATCATTTGCTCCAATATACCTTCTGCCCCCCCTTCTTCTTATGTGATCCCAATTATTCTAATATTGTTTCATCTATGGTATCACTTATCTTTCAAATTCTCCCCTCATGGTCCAGTAGTTGTTTGTCTCTCTTTTTCTCAGCATCTTTATTTTCCATCATTTGGTCTTCTAGATCACTAATTCTCTCTTCTGCCTCATTTACCCTAGCAGTAAGAGTCTCCATTTTTTATTACACCTCATTAATACATTTTTTTTAATTTCAGATTTGTTAGATTTTAGTTCTTTTATTTCTCCAGAAAGGGATTTTATTTCTCTAGAAAAGGATTATCTAGTATTCTCATGCTTTTTTTGAGCCCCACTAGCACCTTGATAATCCTCATTCTGAACTCTATTTCTGACATCTTATTTTCCATATTGTGTATTGATTAGGTCCCTAACTGTTGGTACTGCCTCTTGTTATTTTTTTGAGGTGACTTTTTCCTGCCTTCTCATTTTATCCAGATAAGAATAGATTAATGAGAGAACAAAATACTAAAAGGGTAGCAACAACTCCAGAAATATATAGATTACATTATACAATATAATATATAATATACAAGAGAACAATATATATTATATACATTATATTTATATATTTATATATTCAGAGACCTGAAGCAGATCAGAGAAGAAAGGAGGAAATTCATATATATATATATATATAATATATATATATCTAGCTGAATTCCTGGAACCTGATGATATCCAGATCTCCTACACCTCTGCCATCTTGCTTCTCCTCCCCCCTCTAACCCTTCCTTCTGAGACTATATCCTACTCAGTGATGATGCATTACTCATTTTATATATTGCTTGATTCAATTTGCTAATATTTTGTTAAAGGTTTTTAATCTATGTCCATGAGGGATATTGGAATATTGTTCTCCTTTCTTACAGTGTATTTGTCTGGTTTTGTCGCTTGAATAATGCTGGTTTCTTAATGTGTTGGAAATATTTCCTCCTATTTTTCATTCTAGAAGAGTATACAACAAATTAGTATTATTTCTTCCTTAAATGTTTGATTTAATTCACTAGTGAAGATATCTGGGCCATTCTTCATTGGAAGGTTTTAAAGTGTTCAATGTGTTTCATTGCTGTAGGACTATTTTAGTTACCTATTCCTTATTGAGTGAGTTTGGTAGTTTGTGTCTTTCAGTGAATGTTCCCATTTGTTGGATTTGTGTTGAATCTTTGTTTTTAGGGTTTCCATTTTACTTTATTTTTATCTTTTCTATCTCTCTGCTAAGTGTTCCTAATATTCCCATATTGTCCCTTGAATGTCTGTAGGTCTTCTCTTTCATTCAGATATTGGCAAACTTGTGTACTCCTCTATCTTTTTCTCTCTCGCTGTATCTCACAGTTTTGCTCATTATTTTTCATTATTGTGTTTGATTGGACTTGGACTTGATGCTATTCCTCCTCTGGTTTCTTTTTTTTTAAGATTTTATTTATTTGACAGAGAGAAACACAGCCAGAGAGGGAACACAAGCAGTGGGAGTGAGAGAGGGAGAAGCAGGCTTCCCACCAAGCAGGGAGCCTGATGTGGGACTCGATCCCGGGTCTCCAGGATCATGACCTGAGCTGAAGGCAGTCACTTAACCAACTGAGCCACCCAGGTGCCCCTAGT
>PITA01016502.1:0-46362 GCA_004023965.1 Spilogale gracilis
AAGGAAGGAAGGAAGGAAGGAGAGTGGGAGGGAGGGAGGAGGGGAAGGAAGGAAGAAAAGAAAGAAGGAGGGAGGGAGGGAAGGAGGGAGGGAGGGAGGGAAGAAGGAAGGAAGGAAGTGTGGGCAAAAAGGAAATTTTAATTTAAATTTTATGAAACAAGGCTATTGAACCAGATGATCCATTGTATACTTAGTGGGTTTCAAATGTGAGGAAGACCTGGTGGAAGGTGGGACATGAATTTGTACTTTGGGCACCCCATGTTCCTGAAGCGTCCTGCCCTCAGGTAGAGGTAAGGAGGAACAGACCCTCTGGTTCCAGGGTGAAGGTCAGCTTCATGATGGAGGGGCTGGCACAGTGTCTCCCCTAATAGAGGCAATCTCCCAGAATTCCCAGGATGGACCAACACAGGGGGGTTGGGATTCCCAGGAATGGTTTCCACACCACCTGGCTGAGCTAGAATTTGATCTTTTCATGGTAACATTTTGCAGGGGATTAACTCCCCTGAGAATCAACTTGCTCTAAACCTTGGTAATCCAGATTTATGATTTAATTCAGTGGCCTGAGTATCTTACACAAGGAAAAGGAAGTAGGAGGCTGGAGGGGAACAACAGACCGAGCTTCTGGGAAATCAACAAAATGGGCTAAGCTCACTTTGGAAGCCTCTTTAATTAACCATTTCCAAGCCCAGTCTTATCAGGAACCCCGTTTGTAGCCCCAAATTCGCATGCCTCTCTCTTACTGACAGAAAGAAACTGAGGAGATCGGAAGCAAGAAGGGGGGAAGGGTGGACTACGGGCTGAACTTTTTCGGACCCAAGAGGACGCTGAGGAAGAGACTCTGGTGGGTCATAGGCATTGGGGATTATGAAAAGTCAAAAGATATCATTAACCTTTGGAATTGGGAGAGTGGCACTGACCCTAGTCCCAATCTCATTTCCATACATAGACTCTTCCTTCTTAATCTAATTCTAGAGAGGTGCCCCTCACCCGACCCCGCTATCCAGGCAAAGTGATCATTTTTGGTCAAGCCTCAGCTCATGCTCCATTGGTCCATCACCACCTCCTTCCCACCCTCTCCTCGAAGGGCCCAGGGGGATTTTGTCCTCAGCAAGTGCTTGATCCACGTTGGCCAGCTAGGGAGTGAATGGGGCTTCCAGAACCTCCTCAGCGAGACATCATCTTCACAAACTCTGCAAAGAAAAGTCCCTGGTGAGGTGGCTAGTTGTAAGGGCAGCCAGCATTCCTTTTTGAGCTCTTACTTTGTGTGTGTGTGTGAGGAACTATGGGGGACCTTTGGAAAGTCCTCACAACCCAGTGTACCTCAGTTTCTTCATCTCCAAACTGGGAGTCACAGGACTGCCATATACCTTCTACAGTCTTCCAGATGGTTAAAAATTTCATGTTTATAAGACACAAGAAGTGTTGAGTAAAAACTATGATTATCTGATCTCAGGCAAATAGAGGCCAGTGAGGTTGACCAGTGTGCCCGAGGTCACGTGGATGGTGAGCGGCAAAGCCTGGAATGAATGCAGGGTGCCCATGACTGTGCTCCATGATTCTATGCCAGATGAGCTCTGGGTCCCCACCCAGTTCCTGAGGTCAATCTTTCCATCCTCTGCCTGGGGAATCTGTTGCCTACCTCGTCCAGATTTCCAATGATTCCCTCGGCACACCTGAGCCTAGTGAGATCCAGCAGCCATCCAGCAAACATTTACTAAGTTGCCATCATGCAGTAAATATCTACCAAGCTTCCCTCTTGGGAATGACAGAGCAGATGGTTCAGAGAACATCCCTCACTGCCCTCCAGGATTTGATGGCCCGGAAGGTGAACACAACTCAAAGCAGCAGCAAGATCTGCAGTGATTACTGGAGTTAATCAATCCCTTTGAAGGGAGAGGAACAGGAAAACATTCGTAGGGCTACACAGCGGGGGCTAATATGCACAGCTAAGAATGAAGGGATGCTTCTTGGCAGAGGCTTCACTGTACCGATTCCTGAGGGGTGGATAAGACTGAAGAACACACTGATGGGGAAGGGGGGGGGCAGAGGGAGGAAGAAAGGGACAGGATTCTGAGGACAAAGAGCATGCACCAAGGGTACCCCGGAGCCCAGCAACTCAAGATTGTGGAGTGTTTGGGGGGGCCGACCACAGATGCACTTGAATATTGGATGAGGACTTTAGTCTGGTGGCTCAGAGGGTTAAGTGTCTGCTTATTAGGCTGTTTCCACATGATGTTACCTTCAAAGTCGACAGTACCATCTCCATTCACATCAGCCTCCTGCACAACCTCTGAGATCTCACGAGGCGTGAGCTTCTCTCCCAGGAGCCTCTGCATGGCCTGCTGTAGCTCCCCGAGGGTGATCTCCCCGTCTCCGTTCGTGTCAAACTGACGGGAGCAGAGGGGTGATGTCAGCCACAAGCACGACAATCCCAAGAGCAGTGTTTACTGACCAGTTAACGTGAGTCAGGCACACCAGCGGGTCAGCTCCTCAAAGGTGGGCATCTGCACTGTCTTGTTCACTGTCCCGTGCCCAGCCCCCAAACAATGTCTACCACAGGGCACCCACCAGATAAATACTGGCTGAATTAATGAATTGTTTTCAAACCTTCACGCTGCACGCCCTTAACCAATCTACCAGAAAGTCTTGTATGCTCTATGTCCCAGGCAGGTGGGGCAGCTAACTATCCTTCTGTAGCTACACTGATGCTCACCTGCTTGAAGCCACATTCATCTCTTGCCTGGACTATCATGACAGCCCCCATGTTTGGTCCACATATTAGGGCCTTGAGTTCATGTTCATTTAAAACAAATCAGGGGCACCTGGCTGGCTCAGTTGGTTAAGCGTCTGCCTTCGGTTCAGGTCATGATCTTGGGGTCCTGGGATCAAGTCTTGTGTTGGGCTCTTTGCTCAGCAAGGAGCCTGCTTCTCCCTCTGCCCTGCTCCTGCTCTCTCTCTCTCTTTCAAATAAATAAAATCTTCTTTAAAAAAGAAAAGGTAGATCCACACACCCAAGTTTTTCCAAAAGAAATGTTTCTCAGTAACTGAATTGAGTATTCATTTTCAAATTCAAACAAATTGAATTTATATTCTGTTGGATGTAAACGAAAACTGAATAAATAATCGAATTGAAACTAATCAAAATTAGATAAAATGGAAAAAAGTGAGTTCCTCAGTTACACTTGCCATATATCTAGGGTGGACGCTTAACCCATTGAGCCACCTGGGTGCTCCTGAGGAATGCATCTTATTAGGGGATGAAAACAAATTCCAGCAAGCCCTTCACCCTGCCTTTTTTAAGCATCTCTATGAGTGGGTTAAACCAGATTATCTCTTTGCATTTCCCTATGGGATCTCAAATTACTGGATTCCTTCTTCCCATTACAGGCATGAAGATTAGCGGTCCTAACTAACATGTGTTTTGGGGATCACAGGGCCTTGGGTAAGATTTGTAAATTCCATGAGCCTCAATGTTCTCATATGCATACTGGGGTAAGACGTCACTTCCCCCTATTGTTCTTTATGATGATTAAACTAGAGAGTATATATAGGGGACCTTGTGCCTTGCAAGTGTTTTGCCTATACACTGCCTTCCCTATACATCCCATTATAGTTTCCAAAAACTTGGTTTGGGTGGGTTCCATCTATGCTTGAAGACCAATCGTAGACCCCTGGGGTTTCCTCCAAGAACCAACACCATAAAATTCCTAACTCACTTCCTTGAAGGCGTCTCTCATCTCCTGGACACCGATCATCCCCGCTGTTTCGGCAAGCAGTTTGGGGGTCATCAGCTCCACAAAATCGTCAAAGTCGACCCGGCCACCCACTGAAGACAGAAGAGGAAGGTCTAGTGAGATGTCACAGAGCCAACCCCCCCATGACCTTGATGGACCCTTCGAGGTCTGTTCAAGAGGGTGACCTGCTCTGATCTCTCTGTCTTGTGAGAGCTTTCCCTCAGCTAACCCTGGCCCCAGGGTCTCTCTAATCTCAACTGGGTAGACCAGGTATGTGGGGTGGAAGTCACTAGCTGTCCCTGTTACCTTGAGCAAATCTCGTAATTGGTTCAGATGATCGGCTCATCTCTTGGGTTTATAGAAGGGGGAGGCTGACTGCAGTGGAAGCCAAATTGCTTCCAGATATGAACATGATCCCATCTCTGCTCAACCCTGTTTACTCTGTGTCACGCCTGGAAGCAAACCCCAGAGCAATTTTCTCCCAGATTCCTTCTCGAAATGAGCTCTGAAATCCATTCCAAGTCTGTTTCCAGTAGCAAATGTGGTTCCAATCTTGCCATCTACCAAAGCGTCTCGATGGCCATGGTAGTGACCTCCATCGACCACCGCTTACTGGAAACTAATTCATCACAATCCCACAAGGATTGACACCATCTCCACCTGACAGGTGGGGACACTGAGATTCAAGCATGGAAGCCGACTCCATGTTTCTAAAGTACCATAATCAGTAAATGATAGAAGTGGATCTTGGACCGGGATCTGCCTCGAGGAGTTTTTATCCACTTCAAACGCTGCCTCCCTGAGTCCAGCCTGGAGTGTTTGCTTCCAGACTCCTAGCGACCCCTACCCTCTTCCTTCTCTCCATCTCAGCCTCACATCCCTCCCCCTTCCACCAGCGGTTCTTCCCACCCTGGCCTCACAGTTCATGCGGATTTGCTGGCCCAGTTCAGTCAGTTCCATCTCTGTGGGCATGTAACCCATCGTCCTCATGAGATTCCCCAAATCCTTACAGGAGATGAACCCATCTCTGTCCTTGTCGAACTCAAGAAATGCTTCCCGAAGCTCTGAAAGTTAAAAGAGAAGAACTTTGGGGGAACCTGAAATAGTCCATGGGGAAGACTGGCATCCCTTGAAACTATCAGGGAGGCACCGACTAGAGATTCTGCAAAGGAGAAAACATCTTTGAATTTCAAATTCAAAATTTCAAAAAGGAGTGATGTCTGAAATGTGGCTGGAGATTGCAATGTGCAAGGTTGAAATGTACAAGAGGAAAGATCTATGAGACCACAAAGCAACCGCACTGGGTCTCTGAGATACTTAGGGATGGGCGTGTCTTCTAACCGCTTTGGGAGGCTCCTAAGTGACCAAGAGGACTTGCACAAAATCATGGTTGAGTGGGAAGAGAGAGGGGTATGAAGCTTGCGTGGGAAGGGTCTACCCTGATATGCGTAGAGAACAGCCTAGTGGGGGATGAAAATGAGGCGGCATTTGGGGACAGAGGTTACCTTCAATCTCATCTTGTCCCAGGGGTCTTTCCTGGAAAGGAATGCAGAAAGAGGGAATTTGGAGAGGGTCAGGGATCCAATATCCACTTCTCCAAACGTGTCCCCTCCCTCCTCCGAGCGACCCCTCCCCTTTCCTATCTCTCCCCCACTCTCTCCCTCCTCTTCCTTCTCCCATCTCCTGACTCCTACCCTTGAATGCTTCTTACCCTCTTCCTCATCACTTCCTATTTCCTCTTTCCTATCCCGGAATCTTGCTCTCTCCCTCTGTCTTTCCTAAGCAGACATCCCTCCCATTATGCTTCAAGGGGCCTTTGATGCCATGGAGTGCAACCTCCTTCTTTCTCCAAAATAAGAAAGCTAGGCAGTGAAGGACCAGCTAATGTGCTCAGAGTGCCAATCTCATTTAAACCTCAGAACTACCCTGGGAGGTAGGACCAAACTGCGTTCCCATCTTCCTTGAGAGGAAGCTGAGGAACAGAGAGGTTAAGAAAACAGCCTGAGGTCACACAGCTCCTAAGTGGCAGAGCCCTTCCCAGGGCAGGGAGACATTAAAATCACTTCCTCAAGGTCAGGTGCAGCAAGCACTGGATTTGAATTGAGTCAAAATTCTTTCCACTACAACCCCTTGATTCTTTCCTCACCCACTCCACTCCTTCTTCCAAGGGTTAGAAGCCATATGCATGGGACCAGTGCTCAGGGGAGTCCAGGCAGAATGATCATCAGGGGGTATGTGGCACACCACCTGGGGAACCCCACCAGCCTCGGGCCTCCCCCTCTCCAGGTCCAGCTTCTCTTTTCCCATCTCCTTCCTTCTCTCTCTCTCTGGTCATCTGAAAGCCTAACAAGGAAAAGAAAGCCCTCTGGAAACAAACAGACCTGAACAGACCTGCCACTCAGTGACTGCAAAAGACAAAGGGCTTGTGACTCAGCCTCAGTGTCTGCCTCTGTGAAATGGGAACGCAATGGTGGCCAACCTTGTGAGTGGTCCTGAGGATGAAATGACAGTGGGACTGGGCATGCAGCAGTGCCGTGGTCAAGTGGCCGCTAGAGTCATCATTGTCCTCACTCTGGGTGTCCACGGAAATGGGTGGGGACGGATAGACATCCCAGTTCTCCTTTTATTTGTGGGTCTCCTCCCTCTCCCCCTTTTGCCGCTGACTTCTGATTTCACCCTCACCCACCTCACTAGCCCACTGAGCTCCTCAAATCCTATCTTCTCAGTTATGCACCCCCCACCTGTGCCCCCGCCCCAGCCCCTTGCACCTGCCATGCCCCTTCTTCCCTCACACCCTCGGCCCCCTTTGCCTTGCCCGCCGCCTCACCCGCTGTTTCTCAGCGATGCCTTTCCTCAAGAAGATGCAGGCAGGGCCCATGGGAAACTGCATGGAGGGGCAGGGCACGGCGCACCAGGCACCAGGCTCAAGTCGGCTCTCCCTCCTTCCTGTCCCCCTTGGTGGGCTGGGCCTCCTTACGTTCTCTGGCACTCTGTTGCCAAGTCTTCCTGCCTCTCTGGGCCTCTCCCTTGGTCCAGGTCCTAGCGTCCAAGAGCTGTGACAGCTGGCTCAGAAATCTCTCCTGGGGCTGCAGAGGGATCAGAGCTGTTCCTGCCTCCCCATCTGGCTTGAGTGATGTGGGGGCGCCAGTCTCAGCCTCTGACCTTTTATCCCAGAATAGAACTGGATGGTTTCAACACTGGGGATTAGAGCAGAGGGCACCCGTTCATTCGCGTTCCAGTGGGCCTGCAGGGTCGCTCCAAGCCGAGTCTCCACCGGCCTCTGGGCATGTGAGCATGGAGGGGACACGGCTCCTGGCTTCAGGGAACTGTGCTTAGTGAGCCCGGTGACAGCCTGACTTCAGGAAGTGGGCACCCATAGTGACTAAGGGTGTGGTGTGTGTACCTACTTCACTCATCTCTTCCTTTCTTCCTAAATAGTTTAGGGTGGGGTGGGAGACCAGCAAGGCAGGCATTCCTGCCAGTGGGTGAGGGGGCTGGGAAAGGGAAGTCATGTCAGTGTCACAGCCCAAGGCAGTGACGAGGGTCTCTACCTCAGGGGTCGGGAGGGGACTGGCACAGGGAGCCAGAATTCAAATCGGGTGTAGGAGTGAAGGGGTACCCACTGAGGGGCAGCAGGCCCAGAGTGTTGGGGCGTGGGGAGGGGAGCCTGGTGGGCTCTGTGGGAGCAGCAACAGAGAAGGTGTCGAAGGCAGGTTCCGAGAATGTTGGCTCACGGGGGCAGCAGGGTGTAGGGCGTGGACTTGGGGTCAGGGCAAGAAAGGCGGCCTTGCTCAGTGGGGTGCTGGTGTGGAAGGCAGAGGACAGGCACAGAGGGACTCTAGGACAGAGAAAGGGAAATCAGTCTCACGGATACAGAAAGGGGGGAAAAGAGGAGTCTGCGGTGTTGGGATGAGAATCAGAGACACTGGTTTCTACTGGTGGGTTTCAGAGGGACCTAACAGTAGACACAGATGTCACAGGGTGCACGGGGATATTGGTACGTATGTCGTCAAACTAAGAGGACACCGCCAACACCTGGGAAATACCATTCCCACGAGAGGGGGCCGAGCCCTGGGAGACAGGGCTGCTCCCACACCTGGAGCAGGACAAGTAAATCTAAGACAAGTCTAAAACCTCTCGGGCCGTAAAGCAGGGATAGAGTTGTGGGGGTCACAGTGAAGGAACAGAGGTCAGCCTGGGAAGCAGCTCCACTGGCCATATTGGGGCATTTGAAAATCCAAATAAATAACAAACAGAGTTTACAGGGTAACAAAAGAAACCACAAATCCATACAGACAGCAATAAAAAAGTACCAAGTTTGGTAACATGTATTTACATTGCACAAGGGATCCCCTTACAATATGCTAACTGCAAAGGAGGGTCGCTTTCTGGGGGAACACTGAGCAGACAGTATCTTCATCAAATGATTCAAATGACCATCAGTAATGTGACACTTCAAAATTATATATTCGATTCACACACAATTATGAATGAGCACTCCTGCCCTCCTCCCCCACTGCCCTGCTCTGCACACACTTCCTAGGACTCAGCTCTGAGCACTATCTGCCCTTGATGGGTCTTGACAAGTTCTAGAAGCATCGCACCAGGGGTTAAATGATACAGCTGCCCGTCCACCCTGGGCTCCTCTCTTCGCCATCTGCATCTCTTGCCATCGGCAGGATCTTGTCATTCCCAGACCTGCGGGATTAGGTTCCATGCCCTCGACAGGTCACATGAGGCTCCCACCTCCCTGAGAGGGTACTCGAGGCACACGACCTCCCGCAGACCAAATCCTGGCCCTCCGCCTCCTAAATAGCGGACCTAGGGAAGTAACTTCCATCCTTGTGCCCCAGTGCCTCCATCTGTCAAACGGGGTAATAAAAAAATTCCTATCTGGTGGGATTGTTGTGAGGGTCTTTGGTGAGTGAGGATGCCCCTGCCCAGTCCTGATGGAGGGCTGGGTGGCCACGGCTACTTGGGACGGTAGGTTCACAGGGGTCTGCAGGTGCATGGGAAGAGCATGTCCCCATGCCCGCTTTCCCCAGGAAGACTGGGTTCCATGCCTAAGGGAACCACGGGGCTGAACACAGAGCCAGACAGACATGGGTATCTCCAGACACACAATACTCAACACCAATGTTATTTTGCTTTAAACATTTTGAGTTTCACAAATACGGACACAGACTGGCCAGTTCTCTGAGTTAGAGCTGTACTGGTCTGGAACTCTTTTAGCCATGAGAAACAAGTCATTTCCTAGTGGGGTAGTCACACTGGGATTTGGTTACACACCATCACTATTCCCTCACCCCCGTCCCACCCCCAGGACCAGAAGCCCATTGGGCAGCGGCTAGCCCCTGGGTCACTGGTTAAGGGCTACCTTCCCTGAGTCTCCTGGCTTGTTCCTCATGATCACAAGGTGGCAGCCCCAGCTCCAACCATCACATGCACAGTTAAAGCAGGCAGGCAGGAAGGGCTGCTCAAGCAGGTCTCCTTTTTGATCAGGAAAAATAGTACCAAGTACATGCCAGACACTGTGCCAGGGCTGGGGATCTCAGGATGAGCAAACCTCATGCTCAGGCCCCAGAATCAGCAGTCTCTACTTGATGGATGGCAAAGCTGGGGCATGGGAGGGGGAGGTTTTCACAGTCACTACACTGACCATCTCCCACGAGGATGGGGCCCGGAGCCGGGCTGCTGGGTCAGAACCCCAGTGAGGGCCTGGGTGCCCACTTCCCTGCTCTGGGTCCCCCACGCCCATCCACGGAGCAGGCACCCCCCACTGCCTGCCTGGCAAGATGGCTGCAGGTTACCCAAGTTAACGTTTACGGTCTAGGCCGCCGCTGTCTCCTACAACAGCCCTGAACCGCGTGTGGCTGCTTATGGGAAAATCCAGGAACATGAAATAAAACACGTAACAGCTCAGTTGTTGGGCGCACTGGCCGCCCGTGGTCAGTGGCTGTCCTGCTTCGCTGCGTGAATGCAGGGTGTTTCCAGAACTGCGGAGAATTCTACGGGACAGTGCTGGCGCGCTGCCTGCCAAATGCCACCCACGAGGGAGCGCCTGGAGCTGTACCCCCAGAGCCCAGCACACACCCTGACACAGCACTGGGGATTCGATAATTATTTATTGAAAAAAATGATCAAATAAATCCCAGATCCCGCTTGACCCATCCCCTCACACACATGCACACCTGTGACAACAGGTCTGCTGAGCAACAGGACACCCCCGAGTCCCCACCTCCGCGGCCCCCCCACCCCTCAGCCCTGGGCAGGCTGGAGCCTAGTAGAAATCTTCTGGGTCGGAGTCCAAGTCTGGGCCCTGCTGGTTCTGAATCTGACTCTGCTTCCAGTACAAGGAGGCCACCTGTGGAGAGAGGGGGGGAGAGGGGAGTACAATCAGAAGCCCCAGGGTTGCCCCCTATGCTCCCTGCTCCAGAATCCTCCACTGAGAAGCTATCTGGCCAGCAAGCCCACGCCGGCTGAGGCCTCACCTGGGCACTCGTGGTGGCTTCCTCTGGTTTCTTGTCTTCACGGACGCGGATAAACCGAGGGAAGCGAAGGGAGATCCCCTTCTCACCATCCACCTGGGGGAAGGGGCAAGGATAGGGACACTCCTGGGGTCTAGAACCGCTCAAGGCAGCAAGTCCCCAGCCCAGATCTCCTCCCTGCTCGCCCCTCCAGCCTCCGTTTCTGGATACACATACAATGGGGTCAAGCAATGGGTTGTCAAGATTGAATAAGGGAGGGGCGCCTGGGTGGCTCAGAAGGTTAGGCCTCTGCCTCTGGCTTGTGTCATGATCTTACGATCTCAGGGTCCTAGGATCGAGGCCTGCATCAGGCTCTTTGCTTGGCACGGTGCCTGCTTCCCCCTCTTTCTCTGCCTGCCTCTCTGCCTATCTGTGATCTCTGTCAAATAAATAAATAAAATCTTAAAAAAAAGAAAAAAGATTGAATAAGGGAATACAGTGCTTAGGACTATACCTGGAGCATAAGGAGGGCTTAATAGCTGTGATCTAGGCTGCCCTTCTATTGTTACCCTTAGGGCCGAGAGGCAGGAGAGCAGAGATGGGGTGTGGGTTTGATAACCAGATGGCACAGTTCAGATCCCAGCTCCCAACTCAGGGGCTGTGTGACCCCGGCCCAGTGACCTCGGCTCCCGGGCTTGACCTCCCCACCCAGCTGTAGGCTTCGTGAGGACGGAAGTGTGGGTGCAAGGGCTGGGCCTGTTGGCATGGTGCCTGTATCACTCAGAAGCTCCATCTATGGGACTCCTGACGCTTGTCACCAGGGACCCTGACTCCCTAACAAGGAGCCTGAGCAAGAAATGTTAAGACAGAAATTCAATTAAAAAATGTGAGTTCTGGGGTGCCGGGGTGGCTCTGCTGGCTGAGTGGCTGACTCTTGGTTTGGGCTCAGGTCATGATGTGAGGGTCGTGAGGTCGAGCCCAGCACTGGGCTCTGCACTTGGCTGGAGTCAGCTTGAGATTCTTGCCCTCTGCAACCTCCACCCCCGCGCGCTCTCTCTCTCTCAAATAACTACATCTTGGGGGAAAAAATGAGTTCTGCCTTTAAATGGAAGTCCATTCCTAATCAGAAAAGCACATGCTAGCTAGATTTTGAAGTGTCAGAAGGAATTACAAAGGAAGCACATTTTTAACTGAAGCCTCCCCTCCAGGCTGACCCTCTAGCTGGCCTGGCGGGTGGAGCCACTGGTGAGAGATCATTCTGAGGAATTTTAAAACTTGGCAGCGTGAAAATAAATTACGGTCGAGAAAGACGGGCCCCAGCTGATGTCACTGCCCAGCAGGAAGCGTCCCAAGCTTTATACTCAGAAGAACTGTATTTTCAAAAACAACTGAGGAGCCAAATGTGAGGCTATGGTATTAAAGGAAGTAATTGCATTGCCTACTTTCCACACCTAGGGAATTTCTTTTTTCTTTCTTTTTTTTTTTTTTTAAAGATTTTATTTATTTATTTGACAGAGAGAAACACAGCGAGAGAGGGAACACAAGCAGAGGGACTGAGAGAGGGAGAAGCAGGCTTCCCGCCAAAGCAGGAAGCCCGATGTGGGACTCAATCCCAGGACACTGGGATCATGACCTGAGCCGAAGGCAGTTGCCCAACCAACTGAGCCACCCAGGCGCCCCAAGGGAATTTCTTTTTTCTTAATTGAGACTTTGAGCCCGTTGTCGGATGCCCACAAAAAATGTGAGCTCAAGCTCTCCTAGTTACTATCAGCCCAGGGCACAGGTGCGGGCGCTGTGACCCCTGACTCCCCATCTCCCATCAGGAAGGTGGACTCTGGGTCCCTCCGCTGCCTATAGCCCACGGGCCCCCAGTTACTCACCAGGCCCCGGGCAGCAGGGTAGATGGGGGACAGGGACAGATCAGCGCATTTGACCTCCCACACGGCGCTGGGGTCCAGCCAGTGGTCGGGGGCCACGGCGCCGTCTGCCCGGACGTAGGAGCGTGGGCTGGGTAGCACTGAGGCCTGCGGGGAATGGCAGCAGGCGTAAGGACAGGGTCTCCAAGTCAAGGCGGGGGGCGGGGGGGTTTGGGGGCTCCGGGAGAGAGAAAAGAGGGAAGAAAATGGGGATGGGGAAGATGGCATGTCTTAAGGGCAGAGCCCAGGCCGGGAATGAAGAGAATGAAGAGAATGAAGAGGGAATGAAGGGAAGAAAAGAGCCAGAGAGCCAGAGACACCAACACACAGGAAAGGGAGTCATACACCCGCGACCGTGCCACCAACAGTCCCAATTACTAGGGGCTTCCCCAGCCCTGTCAGGATTCACTCAGAGCTGACTCGAGGACCCCGAGTGCTCTCCGACCCATGTCCTGGGCCAGCAGCTGGCAGAGCTGGCACTTGAACCTGGACCCGTGGAACAACCGAGCCAGCTCCACCGCCCATGGCCCCTCAGAGGGTAGAGGCCCAGAGCCCCGCGGGCACACAGCGAGCCAGGCCGTGAGAGGGGGCGAGGCCATACCGCTCACCTGGAGCCTCTGGTAGTGCTCCTCCAGCTCCTCATCACTGAAGCCGGTTCCAAGCTGCGGGGAGGACGGCGGAGGTCAGCGCTGAAGGTCACAACCAGGCACATCCCAAGGTTCCCATTGCCGAGGAGCCGGCTCTGTGCTCTGTGCGTACAGGAGGCCCCCACCCTACCCGGCGGAGCCAGAGCCCGCAAAAACCACAGAGGAAGTGCTGAATGCGGACCACCTCTCCCAGCAGTGGTCCCCCCAACCCCGCTCCCCCGCTGTCCTTGGCTTGGCGCTCGCTCGCTGGAGAAGCCCTGGCTCCTGCCTTGTCCTTGGGCTTGCCTGCAGCCCACCTGCCCCAGAGCGGGCTGTCTTCTCCAATCTCCACGTTGCTGAAGATGTTCCCTCACCTACCCACATTGTCAAGCCTAACAAAAACTCTGCCAGCAAATATAGCAAGACACACGTCTTCAAACCATGGATATAAAATGCCAACCGAAAAGCCCTTTTTGTTTCGAGAGCCTTCAATGGTTTCTCTGGCATGGAACTCTTTCAGAAAACTGTTCTGGGTAGAGTGTGTAAGCCAGAGCTGGGCTGGTGCCCTGCGATGCCTGCGAACAGTTAAGGTCACCTCTGTCATGGGTCACCTGGGCTAGTCATCATGGGTGGTGCACACTCACTCCTAAGAGCCATGCCGGCTGTAAGGGAACTGGCCAGCCACGGGGAGCTGGTCATCTCTTTGAACACTCTTCTGCAAGCATTTGTGAAAAATTCTGGGCCACCTTACTAAGCGGAGTCAGAGGCTAGTTGAGGGAGGCCCCCTGACCGTCAGTTACCCGAAGGACTGGCTCTGACAGAGGCCAACCCAAGCCTCCGTAATGGGCTCCCACGGCACAGGCATACGGAAAGATGGACTTTGCTCTCCAACAAGAAAGCGACCACCCCAGCAACTCAGGCCCTGAGAAACCATCCTCCCCCTGGTCTGGTGCTCTTTTTTTCTTTCTCCCCAGTGGACTTTTATTCAAAACAACCCCTCCCCTTGCCTCCTTCTGCTCCACAAAATAGCATTCCTCTCCTTCGTGGGAGGAGCTCACGGTTTTGCCACAGCTTGCATGTTCCCAACTGCAATTCTCTGCTATTTCTGAATAAACCCATTTTTGTTTGCAGAATAACAGGCTGTTTTATTTTTAACCCATCCAAGTTGTGCTTCTAGAAGTCCTAAAGACATGGGCAAACGCTCCAATGTTTTTTTTTATCAGTATGTTACTAAATGTGTCTGATGGTATTTAAAACACAGTATTTATAAGGCAAGAAGCAGGGAAAAAGATTCCTGATACAAAGATCACACTTCTGTAAAAGTATGAATAAGACATTCCCTCAAATTTTATTAGTGGTTACCTCTAGGCACTGGAATTGTGGCTAATGGTTTATTCTGTTTCTGTGGCAAAAGCCTCACGTTTGTTGGATGTGCATAGCTTTAAACAAAAACCCAAACCACTACATTTTCCAAGCTCCCCTGTGGATGGGGGTGGGCCAAGGAGCAAAAGTCTGACCCAAGCCACAGAAGCTGCTCGCTGGCTGAAGCTGATGCAGGTGGCCCACTGCCCTGCTCGGGGCCTTCCGCCTTCCTGCTGCTTGGAGCTTGCGTGGCCATGATGGCTGGAGCTCCTGCAGCCACATTATGAAGATGAGGCTGGAAGCACATGACCAAACCCCAGGGGGAGAAGCCTGAGTCCCCAGGCATCAGAGAGCCGTCTGCCCCTCTTCAGACTTCTCATTATATGAGAGAAACAGAAAACCCTCATTAGCCATCCTCACCTGCAGCTGAACTCAATTCTGACGTAGCTTCCTCACAATTTTTTATGATAGTGCATTTCTCTATGCAAAGCAAATTACTTTTAGGATCAGAAACCGCACATAAAAACTAGAAAAACAAATAATCCTACACAGGGCATGACAGCCTCTTGGTTTAGCAATCCCCAACCCCCCAGGTTGAGTGGACCCTACTTCCCTCCTGCCTCCCCGCACCTTGCATATGGCCTGGAGCTCCTCACTCTCCTCGTCGTAGGCAGCCAGCAGGAAGCCCCCGTAGCGGCCGGCCCGCTTGCCACGGCCCAGGTAGGCGCCGATCACCACAAGGTCCAGGGTGTCACCCACGCCATCGAGGTAGTCCTTCTTCAGCTGGGAAGGGAAGGCAGGAGGTGAGAGGGTGCTGCTGAGGTGCGGACCTCGCTGTTGGAAGCTCAGTGGTCGGTGGAGCAGGGGTTGGGGTAAGTCTAAGGAGAATTCCCGTACAGAAGACTGAGGATAGCCACTGGACCCGGGAGGAGCTGAGGCTGAGGCTGGACCCGGGAGGAGCTTCTGGACTTTCCGAGCAAATAGGAATGAGACGACTGAAATGGGAAGAGCTGGCGGGACTGAGGACAGGTCAGACGGAGAGCCTGGAGGCCCTCCTGGGGTCCCCCTTTCCCTCAGGACAGAGACATATTCCACTCACTCTTTCACGTGAACATTCATCATTTGTTCCAGAAACATTAACTGTTAGGCAGGACTCAGCCTTGGGAATGCAGCAGGGAAAGGGTCCTAAGACAGGAAACGCTCCAACCCTTCCAGCTGCTGACACTGGGGGGATGGGAGAGCCGGGGGAAGACCATGGGCCACTCACACATACCCAAGCAACCCAGCCGGTTCTTCCAGCTCATCTCTTGCTGCAGTTCTCTCACCCTTCTCCAGGCAAGCCTCCTGCCCGCAGGTGCCTGCACTGCCCAGCACCACCCCCTACCCACAACCATCCACCATTCACGGCCAGCTAGATGCCTTGTGCAAAATGAAAACCAGACCGTGGGACTTCCTGCTTAAAACCTCACTGGTTTCTCAAAAACAAAAACAAAAACACCTCACTGGTTTCTCAAAACCCTTAAAGGAAAACTCAGAGTATTTCACGACTCTCAAAGTGCTGTGTGATGAGACTTGCTCTCCAGCCTGATCTCACCTCAAGCATTGATGGCCTTGTTCCCTGCATATGCTGAGCTTGTTCCAACCGCAGGGCCTTTGCACTTGCTGCCCCCACCTTCTCCTAGATGCTCAGTCCCAGATCTCCATGCAGCTAACCCTTCCCTGTCATCTGTGTCCTGAACCAAGCATCAGCTCTGGAGGGGCCTTTCCCATGACTAGAGTACTGCAGGATCCTCGCTGGACCCTGACCTTGACTTGCTTTTTTCCCAACACTCATCATTCCTGATGTCATCCTGTCTATGTCCTGGCTGACTCCCTTCCTGCCAGCCCCACTCGCCTCGGAGGGCAAGTTCAGGGAACAAACATCACGTAGCTCCCACGGCACTCAGGCTGGAGCAGCTCTCAGAGGGGTGGTCTCAGGCTGGCTGGACTGTGAGGCGGCTAGGGCCAAGACCCACGGGGTGAGGCAGGGACTGGAACCCTAGGTGGAAAGATTGCTTTCATGCGGGGAGGGCGGCTGGGGCGGCTCACCTTCAGCCAATTGTGTGACCTCTTGGCGATCTCGTAGGTGGCATCGACATCCAGGGTCTTCACCATCAGCCCCTCGCAGGAGTCTGAGGGAGACATGGACGAGTGGCCTTTGTGAAGCCCCGGCTCAGGCCAGCTGAAACCACCTGGGCTGGGGCGGGTGGGAGTACAGAGTGCACGTGGCGGCCGGCCCCAGACCCCTTCACCTTTCACAGACTGCTCCAAGAACTCAGCGATCTGCTCCGTGTCCTTGCTGTCCAGGGAGGCGGCGAAGACAAACTCGCCCTCCGTCTGCACGAAGTTCTCCCGGAGGAGCTGCCGGCGTCGGGAAAGCGGCTCACGCACCAGGGACTTGGGTGGGGGGAGCAGGATGAAAGAGAGAAAGGGACATCACTGTGAGGAGAAGAAGCCCGAGCCTAGGAGAGACAGGACGCCTGTATGTCACCAGCCACCATGCAGCTCCCGAAGGAACGCCCCAACGGGGAGGAACCATGCCCGCACGAGGATTCTGAGAACTGAAAGGACCAATTTCAAGGGCAGGTCAAGAGCAGCAAGGCAGTTAGAGACAGGAACAGACTCCTGTTATTGTGGCTATGGTTCCTTATTCAACATGGGTTGATTAGAGACAGAAGGAAACCAACGAACATGGGTGTAACATAAACATGTTTCTGAGAGGATGCTTTCTATTTTCATCCAGGCATCAGCAGCCCTGTCCTACACAGAACCAGATAGTAAATATCCTTGGCTCTGTGGGTTACGTGGGCTCTGTTGCAACCGCTCACCTGGGGGCTGCTGGGCAGAAGTAACTGGACAGGTACAAAAAACCTTCTTCACAGACAAGAAAGGCCGACACAGATTGGGCCCGCAGGCCTTCATCTGCCAAGCTCTGAGACCAAATCCACTTGTGAGGAAAACACTGCTTGCTTTATACTGTAAAACAGACTCATCAATCTTCTGGAAGTTAATCTACTCTCTGTGATCTTATTAACCACACCCTTTCATGTTCTGTACCCTCTCCTGAAGGTCAGGCAAAGCCCTGCTGGAAATCACACAAGCCGATTCAAACTGAATCTGGCAAGAAGCCTTGTTCTTACAAAACATCAGGTAGGCTAGGGGAAGAGGTCACCTAACTCTCGCTCATCCATTCCCAGGGAAGGCATAGCCCTCCTCCACCAGGCTGAGGTGAATGCTTCCTGAGATGGGGAGCTCACGCCTCTGTTTTCTTCCATCTCTGCAGGGGGATGGAACTTGTCTCAACAGCCCCAAACTCATTCATTCTGAGTCTAGATTCACTTGGACCGATAGATGGCTAGACGGATCCTAACAGCGATAAGGAAATGGAGACTCAGAGGGGCTGGGTCACTGGTCTGCGGCCACACAGCCAGGAAGGGAGAGCTGGATGTGAGAGGAGGCGGTCTGGCTCCAATTCTTTTTTTTTTTTTAAGATTTTATTTATTTGACAGAGAGAAACACAGTGAGAGAGGGAACACAAGCAGGGGGAGTGAGAGAGGGAGAAGCAGGCTTCCCGCCGAGCAGGGAGCCCGATGTGGGACTCGATCCCGGGTCTCTGGGATCATGACCTGAGTCGAAGGCAGACGCTCAACCAACTGAGCCACCCAGGCGCCCCCTGGCTCCAATTCTTAACCCAAGCCCTGGAACAGTGGTTGGCAAACTTTCCAGTCTCGGGACCCCTCACACCAGACAGCTTTGGTGTATGACGGTCACGTCTCTGGGTATTTAACAGGGCAGTGACGTAACATTAGCTCTTAAATCACATGTCTATATGGCTACATGAGAAGTGAGAAATCTAGACATTGATTCATTCATTTAAAAATAACACCTCCCATACGTTAACCCAAAAACATGTTTTCATGAAATGTGCCTGTGTTAGAAAAAATTAGAAAGGAGAAGGGGCATTAGTTTACATTTTTGCAAATTCTTCAGTGTCGGGTAGTTAACACAGCCAGGCTCTCACATGTGCATGTATATTCAGACGGCGGCCACCCGGGAGACTCAGCCTCGCACTCGGGTCCTGGAGACACCTCAGGGGTCCTCGGGCCACACTTTGAGAACCGCTGCCCGAGCACAGCCCCGCAGACCACCGGCTCCCAAGTTCACACACAGCCCCCACCCGTTCCTAGACCCACAGCCGGAACTCACCTCTCCATTGAGGTAGATGAGATCGAAGGCATACAGACACACCTGCACTTGGATCTCTGCTGCATCCACCTCCTGGGTTGGGGCAGAAGGGAGAGCAGCGGTAGGGGATGCCCCAGGCAGACACTTATCACCTACCACTGTCCCCTTCCCTCCAGTCAATAGGCCACACATCCGTGAGGGTGACAATGCTCCTGGCTCTGCATCGGGATGGCTCTCAGCTAATCTCAACAACTTCACTCCCCTCTGTCAAGTACTTGCTTTCCCAGCCTCCCTTGTAGCTAACGGTGCTGATGGGACACAGTCCTGGCCAATGAGGGTGAAGAAGTTTGTTGGGGTACAGGTTGTGGCGGGGGGCAGATCTTTCATGATAAAACAGAGAAAGAGGAAAAGGGCTCTTTCTCCCTTTGTACTTGGCAGGTCAAAAAACCTTCTTCACAGACAAGCTGGAAAGTGAATACAATGGCTGGGGCTGGGGCAGCCATACTGTAAAAGGCAGCAAGAATCACATCCCAGCAGACACTCTGTCCTTCTGGGGATGGGGCGGGGCTGGGAGGAAGAGGAGAAAGTATGCAACTATGGCAGGCAGCGGAGGGGAATGGAGGCTACCTTGCGTTTGCGGGTGGTGAGCACTTGGAATGGCTGGATCTGCTTCTTTTCCCGGTCCCAAGCCACAGCTTCTGTGTCCAGGATGAAGGATGTGACTGACGGGAGTTTAATCTGAAAGGTGAAGGGAGAGATCCAGGGCTACTGAGAGGTAGGGGATGAAGGCAAAAAAAGACAGGCCCAGAGAAACAAATGTTCTTTTCCTTCCACAGCTCTTGAGATTCACCAACAAACTAATGCCAACTTAAAAATGCATGTATGGATACACATTGTCATTTCCCACAAGGAAGGGAAAAACAGGCTTTTCTGAGACTTACTACTTGGTCCCATAAGCTGGAAACCCAGTGGCCTTTGTCAGTGCCCCATGAACTTGCCTACTTCCCCTCTGGTATCTCTAAACTGCCCACAGAACCCCATCTTATTGAGCCCAGTCCAGCCGAGGCCATGTCATCCTACTGGTCTCCCTGCTCCAGCATGAACCCTATGTCTAACCCATTCTCACAGCAGTCAGGGTGCCCTGAGTAAACCCCAAGTCTAACCGCAGTGCACCCCTGCTAAAAACCATCCCTGGCTCCCCAAAGCTGCGGGAGCTCTTTCTGGTCAGTCCCTTGCCCTCCCAGACCCTTCACCCCAGCATGCCAGCCTCTCGTTTTGTGGACTGGCCAGGCCCCTCCAACCACAGGGCCTTTGCACATGCTAATCACACTCCAATGCCTGTCCTTATGCTTCACCTCCACTGGAAAGACTTCTTTTCCCTCAAAGGAATACTGCCGCACAATGCCAGATGGCGTCCTTCATACTGCATCCTGGGGCCATGCACAGTGGCAGCCTGTCTCGCCGACACCGGGCCAAGGTGAAGTCTGACTCTTACAGAGGCTCACAGAACAGTGGTCCTTCAGAGCACTGGTCTCCACGTACAGCTACGGAGCCAGCAGTGGGACGCTCAAATGAAGATCGGCCTGCCTCGCTAGGCCCGAGCTGGGTGCAGCCTGTCTAAGCTGCATCCCAGCCTTTTGCACGGGGCTCAGTCCACAGCAGATGCCCAGGAAACACTTGCCCAACAAATGAGCAAAAGCAGCAAAACACAAAAGACCCCTCACTGGAGGATACCACTCGCAGGAAGCTGGTTGCCTCGGGAGCTAGGTGGGGCTGTCGCTTGGCCACAGACACAAGCCAACAATTTAGAGTGATGTACACACGCGGAAACGTCTTATGCTTACATGGGTGTGTATAAACTTACCCAAACTCGCCAAACCACATACACTAAAATCAGAACCCTGCGTAGACATTACAGCCAGTAAAATCGATTGGGAACACTAGTGCCTGGCAGCTGACAAGAGCTCCACTGACACGTGTGATCTCCTGTTGGCAAGTGCCGACTTCCTAACTAACTAGGGGCAGGCAAGGAGGGCTGTTTGACCAATGACTCTCCAGACAGGGCCAAAATGCCCGCGAGCAGGGAAGCCCCAGCCTGCTCCAATTGTGGGGCTGATCTGCCGGCCGGCTCCGTCCACCGGCGTCCCCACCATCTCTCCCTTTCAGAGTGAGATTCTAGGGCTTTTCCAGCCACTGCTACAGCAGGGGGCCCGGTGCGGGGCCGTGAACCCAAGCCAGAGGCAGCTGGCCGGGGGTGGTGGGAGGAGGAATCCAGGAAGCATTAAGTGTCCTCAGGGGAAGGGACAGTGGGAGGCTGGAACCGCTTGCCTGTCTTTGTCTTAAGAGTCTGGGGACACCTGAGGGACAAGCGTTGGGATGAGAAACTGACCAGCCAAGGGCAGCAGAGGATAGAGACAGAAATGATCGGCTTCTGAGGGATCTCAGTGGCTAGCTGAGCCAGGCTCGGGCTGCCCACCTTGATTTCCTTGAGGAAAAAAAAAGCCATCTGCTTAAGTCTCTGGGAGATGGGAGTTGTATTATTTGTGGCCAAAGGCATGCCAATGTCCCTGTGACAGCCCTGCTGTGCCCAGCTGGCCTGGACAGGCCGTAGTTCTCTGCACCCATATCTGCAGCCCCCGCCACATGGGAAGCAGGTGGCAGACGCCCACCTTGGGGATGCGGCTGATGATGTCCGGGTACTTGCCAGTATTGTCTTCCTGATTCCTGCTGAAGATCTTCACCTCCCCGCCTTCTAGGACGTGGATCTGCGGCAGTGGGAGAGGGGAGGGGGACTCAGAGCCCAGCCCACCCCAGCTGGCCCCAGCCCCACCTCACCAGCAGAAGGTTCCAGAAGCTCTACAGGAGGAACCGGTGCAGATGCTTGAGTAAGTCATCTCCTCCACCAACACAGCACCTCCTCCAACCGGTTCATGGAAGCCCCTGCCATCTCCTTCCTTAACCTCCCTACCCAGCAACCCCCCAACCCCAGATGTTCAAGTCTTGCTCTGTCTATGCAGATTTGCCTGGGTGTCAAGCCAGAAGTATCTGAATTTATTGTTTGTTTTCATACAGCCTGGTCACAGTCCTTAAGCAGAACTAGGAATAGGCCATCTTACACGTGCGTCATCCCAACTGTTGTGTGTCCAGTTGTATCTGAGTTACAACAGATATGTGCTTACAAAATCACTGTTGCTACTGTAAATCTTTTTCTTACTTCTTCCAATACCATAGTTTGAAGATCCATTGATCTCCAGTTCGTGGCTTCTAACGGCCTCTGCGCACCACCTGTCATCTACCACACTTGCTCATCTGTCCCTGCAATTAACGCGGCAGCCCCAGTTCCCCGCCCACACACAAGAGCCACGAGAAGTGTCCCTACAGACCCACCCAAGGACGTCCCTGCACTGGGGCAGGGACACCCACTTACACAGCCGTGCTGCAGATTAAGGAGATGCCTCCCACCAAGGCTGGTACAGTGGACGCTCCTAGCCACAGGGCACGGGTGAAGCCAATAGGGCTTCAACTCCCACTGCCGTGGGTCAGAGATTTTGATGATTTTATCCAATAAAACTGACTTTCGGTTAAGCCAGGGTAGTGGTTATTAACAGAGCCATTAGGTAAAGGTGGAAACCAAAGCCCGAGATGTGTGAGGGTCACAAAGGCGGTCTATGGCAGGAGGCACTCTGAGTTCGGGTCCCAGCCACCCCAGGGCCCCGCTCTCGGGCACCATCCCTCCTGCTGGAGGGGTGCATCCGCCCCCCTACCTGTGCCCTCTGCCCATCGTATTTGTACTCGCAGGTGAAAGCTGCCTCCTCAAAGCGTTTCAGGACTTCACTGACTCCACGGGTGGGGTGCGCCAGCATTGGTTTCAGGGGAACCCCTAGAAGGGGAGGAGTGAGAGTTAGAGTAAACTGGGGGAGGCACCAGTGACACATCGGATCAGGGGGTGTGGCAGAGACAGCTAGCTGTGCCCCAGCGAGAACATGCCCTCCCGGTGCAGGAGGACAGCCAGCCTCCCCTCCAGGGAGGGAAGGCCATGTGACCAGGATGCACAGTAGTGGTGTGCTCAAGGTCTGAGTCATGCCCTCACCTCACTTCTCTCTCTCCCTCTTCTGTAATCTAGAAACTTGAGCCACTTCTGGTCATGCACCTTAGGGTGAAAACCTCAGGATGATAAAGTGATGGGACAGAGGATCTCAGTCCCCAGGGGATCCCTGGAGCCCAGCCAAGTGTCCTCCCTGATCACATGCCTTAGTCTGGACTCTTTTGTGCGAGAGAAAGATTCTGTCTGGCCCGATCTGCTGCCTTTTAGGGTAATAACTGCCCCAGCATTCACCCACGCCCCCCCAATCCACACGGGGACTCCAAACCAAAGAGGGGTGGGTTTCCACATGGGGAACAGGATTCAGTTTTGGAGGCAAAAGAATGAATCCACAAGTTCTTCGTGGGATGGAGGAAGCCAAGACTGGGAGGAAGGAGTGGAGCGTGCAGGAGGGCCAGCCCTCCATCCCATGGCCCGCCCGCTCCATGGCCGGGTCACCACCACGGGGCTGGTACCTGGGCTCAGCTTGCAGTGCTCCGGGAGGCGCTCCAGGCCGTGTTCCAGCAGCACAGGGACAATCCGGTCCAGGTCCGGCACCTCGCTGGGGCGGGGCAAGCAAGGAGGCAGGTGTCTCTCCAGAACCTGGCAGCCTAGAAACCCTGTTCTCTGGCTGCAGACTGCGCCACTGCTGGCCTATCCCCTTTTGTGGGGGTCTGCTCCCACCCAGCCCCGACTCTGGCTCTCTCTGTCATGCTCTCCCCCTCAGCACCACAACACATCACTCCATCCCCTTTGCTCTGTGCCTGCCGTCACCCCTCCCTGTCACCAGGGGACCAGGGGCCCTCCGCCTGAGCTACAGGTTAGAACCACTCAAGGATGGATTAAAAATTTCTCCAAGGCCAGGGTCCACCTCCCGAGAGTCTGGTGGAGCTGACTGGGGGCAGGCTGGGGAGCACCAATTTATAGACCCTCCCCATGGGCAGAGTGGACACCGCTGCTCTGGCCCTAGGCGAAGTAAGGGGCGGGGGTTCTGCAGGCTCGTTCCCTGCCCTGTGCCTCAGTGGGCGCCCCGAAGGCATCTGTAGAAATGCTCCTGGGCCCTCCTGCTACTGATACTGGGCACTCACCGTCTCACTGTGGCCAGGTCCCCCTCATTACAGGGTCCTCCCTGGAGCCCTCGCTATCACCCCGTGGATGTCCTAAGCCTTCACTCCGCATCAGTCCCCAGCCCTGCTCTGGTTCTCCCAGGGCTTCTACGTGTGTGTGGTCCTGCTGGGAACTCCCAGATGCCTCACCACATGCACCTTCTCCCTATCCCCATGTCCCTGGTCCTAATCGCTGTTCCTCACCTCATGCCCAGCATCAATCTTGTCTGGATCACCACCCCTGCTCTGTCACCAGCCCCATGATGGTCAACTGCTTGCCAGCCGCTGGCCCCACCCATGTCACACGTGGCCCTTGGTGCTGAGCCCGCCGCCCCTCTAGCTCCCCTGGCTGTCCCACTCTGCCCACGGCCCTGATCTCACCAGAACGTCTGCTTCAGGATCATGCCCTGCTCCTCCAGCCACATCTTTCGGGCTTCTGCTGTCCTGCCCTTTCCAGCATCCACGATGGCGGCGGGGAGTTCTATAAACAGACCACCGGCAGAGGCTTTGGGACGGGCCCAACCCTCCAGCTACCATAGGGTACAGCAGGAGGCGTGTGGGAAACAAGGAACAGAAACAAGGCTGCCAGGGAAGGAGCCTGGAGAGGAGCAGGGGCACGTGGACGATGGGGACAGGAAGGCAGCCCAGTTAACTCCAGGGCCGGGCACGGAGACCGGCCATGGGGCCTCACCTTGGCCAGGGGGCGTGAGGCTCACAGCCTGGGCGAGGGCGGCCAGCACCGACTGCTCTGCTAGCCCGAGGCGCAGCCGTCCGCTCAGGGCTCTGGGGAGACAGCAGATGAGGGGGAGTGGGCTCATTCCCAACCCTCCCCATCTTGCCCTCTACCACCTGCCCCTGCCTCCTCCTGTCTCCTCCCCCTTGACTCTCTGTAACCCTCTCTTCGAAACCAGAACCACCTTCAGGGACAGAAGGGACCCAAGGACTCAAGAGCCCCACTGAACAGCCCCTGACAGACACGGCTGCTAGCCTTCCCTGGGGCAGAACTAGGGGACTTGTGGTGTCTTTGCCTCTCTTCCCAGCTGCCCTCTGGGGAAGCAGCAAGGCTCGGGGAGGGCAGCGAGCTGGGACACAGTTGGCCAGGAAGCAGGACAGGGTCTCCCCGGAGGTGGTACTGCTCAGCAGCCTGTCCCCTGCACAGGCCTGGCTGAGGTCCTGATCTCCGGCACGAGGCTCACCACCCCTGGGCCTGTCTCCTCTTCTGCAGACCAGCTGAGGGGGTAACTGGGCCTGCCGGGCAGCACTGCAGGAAGGAACCACACCCAGCACTGGGCACCAAGGAAACGCTCATGTTGGGGGCAGCCCATGATTTCGTTTCTGCCCGCACAGCAATCACCTGCCCATTCTGTACCACTCCTGCTGAGGCCGAGGCACACATTGCTAACCAAGCCCAGCACCTCTGGCCACGAGCCCAGGGCTGCGAGGAGAGGGACCCCCCCAGGAAAGGGACCTCGTGTTCCCAGTCCAGCCCCTTAGGGCCCAGTGTGAGGGTGGTCAGGGCACCAGCAGGACTCTTACAGCCGGTCCCTCCGTCCTGCTGCTGCTGCCAGCCTCCCAAGCCCACGCCTACCTGGCGATATAGCGGGCTTCCGAGTGGCGGCAGGCGACAAAGAGGCCTTTGATGACGTCCATCTTCTTGGCTGTGGACTGAAGTGGGGTTGAGCAGTCAGTGTCTGGAGTGAAGGGAGGAGCCCACACCTCCTCCCGGCTGGCCCCTTGGAATATAGGCCCCTGCCATCACCCCACTCCCACTTCCCAGCATGCTGGGAGGCACTAAGAAAGGCCGGCTCCAGCCCGTCTCCCTCCGTTGCTCTGCTGAGCAAGCAGGCCCAAAGCAACCCGGCCCCAGAGAGCGTGACCGTATGCCCTCTCTCGCCACACGTGTACCTCCAGGTCCCCCAGGGGAAGGACAGAGGGTCTGGGCATGGCACAGCTGCCCTGCCCCACTCACAGCACTGCCGGCCAGCCGGGCGATGTCTCGGAACTTGGTGAAGACCCCAGCGGCGGTGAGAGCGGGCGGGGGCAGCATGAGTCTCTGGGTGCTGCGGCTATTCTCGGCCACCAGCCCCACGTCACCCTTCTCAGCTGCCTCGGCCTTGACAGACTCCAGCTGCCGCCCTGGGGGGTGGAGGGAACCCGTGGCGAGGGGGACACATGGGGCTGTGTGTCTGTCTCAGGACCTTTCTGCCCACACCCGGCCCAGGCCCCACCCAGCTCCCACCACCAGCACCGAGCACCGGATGCCCCACTCATGGTCTCCCTGCATCTCCCCTCGGCCCTCTAGGCTCTGCTGCCTTCCTGGGCACCGGGCCTCAGTCCTAGCCCCTCATCCTTCTCCTTCTGCATGCCCATCTTCCCAGTCCTTCCTCCCATCCCCACGGCCCTGCCCCAAGCCGCCAGGCCTCCCTCACCTGAAGCAGCGCCCCATGCTGACCCCACCTCTGCCCACCTTCAGAGCCCCCACCACGTCTTTCACGTCCTCTCCACCTCTGCACCTGCTCCCTCAGAGCCCCCTCCACTGGCACTGCCACCACACCCCTGGCTTACCCGTGGCCTGGGCCACCGCCTTGAGGAGGACACCGTCACCGACGCCAAGCTCGAGGCCCTGCTGGGGCGGCCCGAGGCGGTTGAGGCTGAGGTAGAGGACAGGAAGGAGGTCTGGGGGTGACAGGGTCACCACAGAACGCAGCAAGTTGCTCAGTGTCTCCACCATCCGGAGCCTGAAGGGGGGCAGAGGTGTGAGCTCCTGGCATTTTGGGGTTGAAGCTGGGGGCAGGGGAAAAGGACCCCGGGAAAGGAGAAGAGGAGGAGCTCGAGGCCAGGCCCATGTAGGACTACACATGCCGGGGAGAGGGTGAGCCCCTTCCACGCTTACAACGAAGATGGGGACAGCTATCCACAGAAGAACAGCAGCTGCTGGGGGAGGGGGGACATTTTCAAGGTGCCGGAGTGGGGAGGAGGGCATTCACTGGACAGTCACAGCCCCGTCATGAGGGAGATACTGACATCATCCCCACTTTACAGAGGAAGCAACTGAGGCCCAGAGAGACCATGTAACTTGGCTAAGGTCACAGAGCTAGTGAGAATCAGGCTGAGATGTGAGCCGAGGCCGTCTGCCCGAGGACCCACACTCCCCAACACCACACTGTGCTGGCTTGAAAAGTAAAACCCCATTCTGCGTGGCTCACAGCCTCTGTGTAAAGGTCTGAGTTTGTGGCTGAGAAGGCCTCACTTCTCAGTTGGGCAGACCAACAGCATACCCCAGAACTGAGACCCACCCGGAGCCTCAGAACAGGACCTTACTTGGAAAGAGGGGCTTAGCAGGTGTAACTGTGGTCAGGATCAAGACGAGGTCATTGTGGATGGGGTGGGGCCTCAATCTGGTAAAAGTGCCCATATAAAACCCAGAAACTGACACACAGAGAGAAAGAGGCCGTGGAATCAGAGGCAGGGATCGGAGTGACATGGTCACAGGCCACAGATGGCCATGGCTACCGTCACCTGGGAGAGGCATGGGTCAGATTACCCAAGTGCCTCCAGGACAAACCAGCCCTGCCTGCCCCTTGATCTTGGACTTCTGGCCTCCTGAACCATGAGAAGGCACCCTTGTGTGTTTTCAGTCCCCAAATCGATGGCTATCTGTTTCGCCGGCCCAAGGACACTCCTATGGATGCTAAAACCAGTGGCGCAAGTTTCAGAAGAAACGAGATCCTCACGCAGGCGCAGAGAGAAGCCCCACGAGACGCCTGCTAATTGCAAAGAGGAAGACAGCAAGCAGAGGCGCCCAGCAGACGGCCCCAGAGCCGTGCAACCAGGAGTCAGACTTGCAGCCACAGGTGACAATCCGCCACGGGTAGGGGTCAGGGTCCGGGGAGGTCCTGGCCTGGCAAGGACAACGCAAAAGGGGAAACTGACAAAACTCAAGTGAAGTCTGGACGTCACTTCTTAGCAGGCACTGCTGCTAATGTCCTGGTCTCGGCAACGCCCCCTGCTAGCTGCGGAGGCCAGCGTCAGGGATAGCTAGCCAAGTGTACCAGGGGCCTCGTGGTGCTAGGTCTGCAATTTTTCTCTAAGTTTCAAACTATTTCAAGAACGTTAAAAGGAAATTCATAAAACCCTCCAACTGGGGGTGTATGGGGTTTGGACAGTCACCCGCAGTTCTCCTGAAACCACGGATTTGGGGCAGCGTCTCCGGACCAAACAGCCAGCTGTGCTACTCTTCGTAAGAGTAGCTCTCGGAGCAAGCTCAAGACGGATGAGCTGCTCATGCCTTGTGAAGAGACTGAAGCTCAGAGAGGTCAGGCCATTGGCCCACAGTCACAGCTGGGATGCAGCGGAACTGGGCCCACTCCCAGTCCTGTCTGCTCACCCAGGGGCAGGGCTTTAGCTAAACTGGCCCTCCTGCTGCCGGAGCCACGGGCCTGGCACTTGAGGCCCTTCCCGTACCCTCTGGGCCCTGCAATTCTACTGTGCGGCTTCCGCCCTGGAGGACGTTCCTCCCATGTTCACAAAGACACATGCTGATAAGAACTAAGCGCTGGGAACAGCCTAAATGCTCTGTTCATGTTTGAGAAGTGAAACAGGAAGGAATCCCACAGAGTCAGATTAAAAGGGCTGAGACCTACTTAGACCAACACGGAACAATCTTCTGGAAACAAGGCTGACGCGCAGGCAGGAAGCACAGTGGGGTGGGCGCCCTGATGACACGCAGGAGTGAGGACTGAGGGCCGGGGTCAGGCACCCCTGTGCACCAGTGGCCTGATCAGTGCTTGTTGGGAGTGAGGCTCCCACTAGAATCCAGACCTGGACCTCCTCACACTAAGGGCAAGACAGTCAGCGAGGCTGTGGTGACTTCTCACTGCTGAGGGTGGATTAAGTTCCTGCCGTCAGGCGAAGACAATCATTCCCCTGCCCCCCTGGGAATCTAGGCTCATGCTCATGGCTCCTTCTGACCCACAGAAAGTGACACAAGCGTGGCACGGGCCCTCCTGCAGCCACTCTAGGGGCCGGGGATGCGGGCGGGAGGGCGAAATGGAAGGAGCAGAGCAGAAGGCACTGGGCAATGCAAGCCTCCGCCCCACCTGCCCGCCTAGGAGGGCCTGATGAGTTACCTAGCAGAAACTTCCTCAATCTTCTCAAAGGTCCGGGCCACAGCCAGGTAAGGAACCCTGGGGAAGGAAGAGAGACACGGCGGTGTGTACAACACACACCATCTATCCGTCCACCCCCCTGCCTCCCCACAACTTTGGAGCAGCTGCCTGTGTCCCCAGAATGGGGACTTGAGAGATCTGATGGCTTCCTCCAATGGAAGCCTCTGGGGAGATGTGCCCGGTGACAGGGAGTGGCAGAGGGAAAGTCGGGGGCAGGAGGAGCCTCACTTCTGGCCTGGCTTCCAGCATGCATCGTCAATGGGATGGTAGTTATTCTTGGCAGGATTGTAGCTGGGGGGGTCCGGGGGTCTGTGGAGGCAACCGAGAGATTAGACACCTGGGTCAAAGAGAAGCCATTTCTCCAGCTGATATTTTCAGCCATTCCTCTAAGCATGAGGGCACAAAAAGGAATGAAAACAAAGTTGGCAAATCTAGAGCTCATATTCTAGCTGGAGATCAAGGGGGAAAAAAAAAACCCAAAACATAGAAACAAATAATTTCAATATTAAAAAAATTTCCAAAACCATAATAAAACCACATTGGGGGAAGGCAGGACGGAAGGTGCCACTTCTGAGGAAAGGCTGGGGATGGAGACATTTGGGCAGAATGACATGAGAAGTGGAGCACAGTAGATATCAGAAAGACGAGCACTCCTGGCAGGGGCAACAGCAAGTGCAAGGGCCCCGAGGTAGAGACACACGTGACATATTTGAGGAATGGAAAAGGGGTCGTTGTGGCTGGAACGGAACAGCACGATCTGGCTGGTTTTGGGGGGCCATTCACAGAAGCCAGGGACCCATTTGGGCCTCCCACCTGACCCCTCCCTTACTTTCTGCAGATGGAACGGCAGGAAAAGCAGAAGGGTGCAGTCCCTATATTTCTCCAAGCACCAGGCAACTGTGCTCAGAGCATCCACCTGTTAGCTACCTGCTACACCAGGGACTCTTCAAACCACATTGCCCGGGTGAGTGCTTGAGGAGCTCACACACGGCCACACAGCTGGTAAGCAGTGAGGCTCCGAGATGGCATTCCAAACCTCTTGCTACCACGAACGCCTCCGGAAATGCCCCCTGCTGCCCCTGCCGGGCACCCTGTGCTCCAGTCCCTGCAGTCTGACGCATGTGGGTTCACATCCCCATGCCATCAATGAGCAGCCGTGTCACCCCAAGAGTGCAGCCTCCTCTCTCAGAGCCACCTGTCACCTTCTGTCTGACAGAGCTCCCAGGAGTCCTTTTCCCTACCATCGCGTGCCATCAGGAGGGTGATGAAGGACACGACAGTGGGTGTTCCCCCTCCTTGGTGCACTCCGTGGGGAGATTTTTAAAAACAACATGGACTCCCCGGCCTCAGGTCTGTAGCTATGCAAAGGAGGCCCAAGAGGATCAGAGAGAAGCCTCAGGAGGCTTTCAGTTCTCAAGGCTGATTCCGATGCACAGATGTGGATGACCCAAGCTGGACCGGACGTGTGCAGGGCTGTTCTTGGGGAGCTGGACACACGCAGCATTTCCTAAGTGGTAGCTGTCCTGGCGAGCCCGCTGTTGTTACAAGACAGCAGAGCACAGCAGTTAAGAAATCCCCCAGCAAGAGGCTGCCTGGGTGGCTTAGTGGGTTGGGTGTCTGCCTTTGGCTCCGTTCAGGATCCCAGGGCCCTGCTCAGCGGGGAGACTGATTCTCCCCTGTCTCTCCCTACTGCTTGTGCTCTCTCTCTCTTTCTCAACTAAAAAAAAAAAAAGAAAAAAATTCTACAACCAGATCTCAACCCGGCCACACTCCCTGTCTATGACATCAGTAAGGCACTAATAGTAAGTTCAGAATAACACTAGCAACAGCAGCAGCTACGGCTTGCTGAACTTGGCCACAGCCAGACCCTAGTCAAATGTTTCGAACCCTCAGGAGGAAACTGGCCCAGAAAAGCTACGTCACTTCCCTGAGGTCACATAGCCGGCAAAGGCAGAGCTGGGCTTTCTAACACTCCACGATACCGTCCTGCCTCTGCCGCCTCCGACGCCTCCCCCTTCCCATCTGTGAAACAGGGAGACGGACAGAATCCACACACAGTGGTGCTGTGGGGGTCCAAAGCGTCCAGGTAGAGAAGGCCCATCGCTCCATGCCCAGCCCAGTTAATAGTGGACCTAAGCATGTGCTTTCTGTCACCGGTATGTCCCCATTTCAGAGGTGAGGAGACTGGGTCCTAAAGGTTTGCGGTCTCCTTCAGGTAGCCATTGGAGATGCGCAAGTGGTTGGGCTGAGAATGGGGTATGGGAAACGGCCACCATATCCCATGAAATAAAAAACAAGATACAAAGCTTTGTGTGTAGGGGGTTCGGGGGGGGGGGGAGCGTCGTTAAGCGTCTGCCTTCGGCTCAAGTTGTGACCCCAGGGTCCTGGGATCGAGCCTCACTTTGGGCTCCCTGCTCGGCTAGAAGCCTGTTTTCCCTCTCCCACTCCCCGTGCTTGTGTTCCTGCTCTCGTGTGCTCTCTCTCTCGCTGTCAAATAAATAAAAAAATGTTAAAAAATAAATAAATAAATAAAATAAAGCTTTGCTTGTAGCAGGATGCAGATTTTGTTAGAGAAACTGAGTTGTAGATCTGTAAGCACAGGCACACATCCTGGAAGCAAGATGGAGCAGAAGCAAGGAAAAGCCCAGACCCAGGAATCAGGGGGACCTGAGTCCTAGGTCTGGCCCTGCCCTGCCACCTCCCTGTGTGACCCAGGGAAGCCGATCTAACCCCTCTGGGCTAATTGTTCCTGTGTCTGTAAAATGCTTAAACACCCTCTTCCTCCACTGGAGTACTGCAGAGGGGAAGTAAAATGGCAGGAAAGAAACCATCAGAATTGTATGCGACGCACAGTAGGTGTTCAAGAAAAGGAGCCGACCGTTCTCATAGTGATGTCATAAGCTGACCTGGCCGCCACTCAGTCTTCTCAATAATGTCTCAACTGGGGCAGAAAAGTGACATTAAAAATCCCCAAAACACTATCGTTAGAATAATTAACCATAATCACCGACTGTTCAGGCTGCAAGATTTTTGGGTGGTCATCGGTCTCGTCATTAAGAGGAATCAAATCAGGAGAATCTGGACCCACCGCAGGCCTCCCCTTAACGCCCCGTCCTCTCCACTCGACAGCTGACATGGACTCACCCCTTGGCCTCCTCCTGTCTTGGAGTGCCAGGTCCCTCTTCTTTCCCTTCTTTCTTGGTTGCCGGTTTCCGGGGGGCTGGGAACGAAGTCAGGAACCTGTGGGCCCCCCTCCTGAGAGGCCCCACCAGCCCGTGAAGCCAGGAGATAGGGTGGAGGGGTGGGGTGGAGGGTCAGACCTTCCATGCATTGGGGCGCGCCCTGGGAAAAGGTCCACCTGCCCCGTGCGGCTGGGAGCTGAGGGGCAGCAGACACTCACTGAAGAAGCTGCTGACCGTCTTGGGAGCTCTGGGGGGCGGCTTGGCCGGGTCCTCCTCCCGAGCCTCCTGCTTCCCGGCCACCTCAGGTTCCGAGGTGCTATCTGGAGGGGATTCTGCTGCTAAAGTGAGAGATGTTGGTTGGGGATGCCAACTTTCATCCCAAGACTGCGCTGGTCACCCACGGTCGTTCCCATTCCACAGACAGAAAACACCTTCAGTTCTATCCCTTTCCTTTCTGTGCATAATTTTGAGCCTCTTGGGTCTGATCTCTTTCTGTCAGTGCTAACAGAATTCTCTCTAGCATCTGGCCTGAGACTGGAGACTTTGTGGAGAGCGGTTTAGAAAGAAATCTCAGCATGATCTCAGTGGGAAGAAAATGTTCCCACTTTTGCTATAAATGCAGAAAATGGGATATGGTCCGCATCCTCAAAAATGTCCCCATGGGGCTGTTTCACACACAGGAGGCTCATGGACACCCAGCTGGGGGCTTGTCCTTAGGCCTGTGAGGGTAACTAGAACCTCAAAAAACCACAGCTCAGCTGGCCTAACTTCATCAGCTGCCCGTCAGTTAGTAACATTTAGTACCTATGATACCAATATTTTGTTGAAGGGTAAGTGGCTCTTTCTTCTTTTCTCCAGTGCACAGGGGAGGGCGGGATTTTTACCATAGAAACAATGGATGACAATAAAACCTCTGATTCCCCTAGAATTCACACTTCAACAACACTTTTTAAGTCTCATTTAAAATTAACTGAACTCAGGGAGGCACCTGGGTGGCTCAGTCAGTTAAGCGGCTGCTTTTGGTCACAGTCCCGGGGTCCTGGGATGGAGCCCCACATCAGGCTCCCTGCTCAGCTGGGAGTCCGCTTCTCCCTCTGTACCTCACCCAGCTTGTGCTCTCTCTCTCCCTCTCGCTCTCTATCTTTCTCAACTAAACAAAAGTCTTTAAAAAAAATAAAACAAAATGGCCTTGGAAAACATCCAACCTAAAACCAGAGAAAGCAGGGGCCACCAGGAGACTGGAAACTCACAGGAGGTCTCTGGGTCCACAGGGGACTTCACAAGCTGGTCCTCCCCTTCTGCGTCTTTCTTTTGGGTCCCTTCAGGCTCTGTGATGCTTTCTGGTGGGGTCTCAGCTTTGGATGACAGAAAAGTCAGATGGAAAAAAAAATTTATTCTGACCCCCAGGGACATTTCAACTCTGGTGACATCCTGCCCCCCATTTGCTCCTGGGCCAATCAAACATGTGTGTAAAGCAACGGGAGGTGTGAGCCCACTCCTGGTCAGCCCCAAGCATGGCAGAGCCTCCAACAGAACCCGAATCCTGTGTTCGAGTGCCGGGGCAGCCAGAAATGGACACAGACTATCAGTATCTTCTTATCAACGTCTAGAATTATTCACCGCAAGATATAACCGGAAAAGAGTTCCGAATGCACATGATAACTTGATATAGGTTAAAATGTAAACTGTTTTAAACTGGAAAAAAAAAATCCTACCTCTAGGGTAACAATACAAACTGCATAAGCAAATTTGCGAAAAATCAGGCAGCTACCCACCCTCCCATGACTCCCAGACACAGACACTGGCTAAAAACGCACAGTTTACAGTGAGGTTGGAAACTGACAAAAAGATGGTGAGCCTAATGAGGACCTTTTATTAAACAAACACTGTCAGGGGGTAAAGGCAGCACATGGGCCAAACGTGACCAGTGCTTCAGCTCTATGTTGCAGCATTTCCTGCGTGTGCCGGACACCTAGTTTCTGGTCGAAGAGGAAACTGGTGACATCCGCTGGCCATGGCAGGAACTACTAGCTCGAGGTATCTCAGATTTCGGCATCCCTAGCTCTCCTGCCCTGCAATTCCTGCCTTGCAATTCCTGCCAACACCTGTCGGCAAGGCTGGGCTTCCCCTGGTTGCACAAAAGACAACATGAATGGGGAACGAGGGATTCCAAAGTCTGGACAATTGTGCGGAGAGCAAGACACATCTAAGTTGGAAACTGATGGTGACTCTTAAGGATGAAACAAAGAATAGCACTTTTCCTTTCAATGGACATGTGCCATTTTCTCAAACTTCCAAGATGCTAGACCATCTACAGCTGTCTGGACATAATTAATAAATGGAACTGCTGAGGTGGTGGCCCGGGCGTGCCATCAACAATTTACAAAGACAAAAAGAAATTAATTAAATAAATTAAAAAAAAAACAAAAAACAATTTACTGAGACACTAAGGCTGCTATCGAGAGGCTGGGGATCTCTGCCTTCTGGTCACCTTTCTAAGGAAAAAGAAGTTGTGGAGCAGAAAACATATTCCATCAACACAAACAGAAAAATATAAGATAAAAATGGGAAACAGCCTATGAATTAATCCTAAATTAAAGTGGCCCAAATGAATGCATTTCAAAATGCTCTTGTAACCCAAATGCCTGTGTCGGTATGCGGAGTTCAGATTCAGGGACACAGACATCAGATTGGGGATATTAACAGCATGGCCTCTGGAAGAGGCCCCCACCCTTCCAGATTCCCCACCATACACCCCCCAACTCTCTCTTTCTCTCTTGCCCTCCCTCCTCCTTGTGCCTTACCTTCTTCCTTCTTCTTCCTCTTGGCCTCTCTGTCCTCGTCCTTGCTCTCTAGGACATCCTGTATCATCCGCTTAGGAAGCTGCTTACGGGCTGGGAAGACAAATGGCTCGGCGTGACTGACCTCGTGGACCCATTTGCCCCCCACCCCATAAGCTTAGGCCTGTCAGTGATGGGGCCCCCTGAGAAGGTTGTGGGCCTTCTGCCCCAGGCACGCCTCATCCTTCGAGTTCTGCTGCTTCCTGGCTGTGTGACCCTGAGCAGGTTACTTAATCTCTCCATGCCTCTTGCCTCCTGTGTGCGCAGAATGGAAACAATCACCAAGAGTAAGTGATGCCAGGATGTCCTCGGCCCAGCACCGCGCCAACTCAAGCAGCTGCCCTCAAGACCCTGTCTGCACCCTGAGGATCTGCCATCAGTGTGTGTCTCAGATGGCTTTCCCCGGCCCTCAGAAGTCCACAAGTGGCAGGGAAGCAACAGACCCTGACAGGGGCCCTTGTTCGTGATGGATGGGAGCGGGCACATGAATGCAATAGCCTCCCTGAACATCCGTCCTCTGCTTGCTGTGTCCTCCTCCCTGAACCACTCACCGTCCGTGTTCTCTGCACGCCCCAAGAGACACCTCGTGTTTGAATGCTTGTTTCAGAGCTCCAGAGATTGCTTCTAGAGAACTCTAAGCAAGATGCTCACATGCGGTGAGGAACTCACTGACAGACTGCCTTTTTATTGTCACCGACCACCTTGCCCCTGGTCTTCTGAACCTGGTGACTCGCATCCACTGGCACTGTCTCCCCCTTACTGAGAAAGCCATCCACGTTTCCCCACCCCCCCCCATTCCAGAAGCAAGGCTTCTGGTGCCATGCAACCTCATCTCTCTCCCACTGACCTAACTCTTCCCACGCCACATGATCCTTCATTCCCCAGCACCGTTGAACTCATGCTGTCCCCAAACACACCCTGGGGCGCTGGCACTTGTTCGGAGGCCCTCCGGGCCAAAATGTAGAGATCCTTTCCTCTAAAAAGAATTCCCTGAGAGCCCCTGCCCCAGGGCCAATCTCAGGGTCACCCCTGAGCTTGCAGCATGCCCCAGGCCACTCAGCTAGTTTATGATGACCCCCCACCCTCAACCCCTAGTTCTCCTGTGGCATCCCAATACCCCCAGGACAAAACCTGGGCTCCTGGCCTAACATGCGAGGCCCTAAGGGAGCCAGCCCCACCCTCCTGTCTCACTGCACACTGCCCCCAAACTCGCCCTGCTCCCCAAATTGCATTCGATCCTCCAGAAACACGCTAGTGTGTGCCACCCCCCAAACACCACGTGGCTCAGTTCTGCAGGCTGCTGATGACCCCCTCGCCGCCCTGCCTCAGTCCGGTCAGTGCTACTCCATCTTCTAAGGCTCAGCTTGGACATCACCCACTCTGCGCTGCCTCCACTCTGAGCTCCTACAATTCTGAGCTGGGCTACTCCTTGCGATTCCTTTTCTTCCTCTTTTTTGTAATAAAAAAAAATTTTTTTACGTTTTTTATGCAAGTGCCATTAATGTACTATTAGTTTCAGCTGTGCTATTTCTTTTCTTTTCATTTTTTAAGATTTTAAGTAACCAGGGCATCTGTGTGGCTCAGTTGTTAAGCGTCTGCCTTCGGCTCAGGACATGGTCCCAAATCCCAGGATCAGGCCCCACATCGGGCCCCCTGCTCAGCAGGGAGCCTGCTTCTCCCTCTCTCACTGTCCCTGCTTGTGTTCCCTCTCTGGCTGTGTTTCTGTCAGATAAATAAGTAAAATCTTCAAAAAAAAAAAAGATTTTAAGTAACCTCTCTGCCCAATATGGGGCTCGAACTCAACCCCGAGATCAAGAGTTGTATGCTCATCCAACTGGGCCAGCCGGGCGCCCCCAGGTGTGCTGTTTCTTATACCAGCACCACCCGACTGAAATATACAGTGAGCCACAGACCTAATCTTAAACTTGCCAAAAGCCACATTGGGAAAAGGAAAAAATCCAGATTACATTTTATTTTAACAATATGGTTTATGTAGTCCGATGTCTCCAAAACACTACAACTCTAAGCGTTGTTTTCAGTGTGGAAATAATGAACATTCTCTTTTCCGTGCTAAGTCTTCAAAGCCCAAAGTACCTTCATCACATCTCAACCGGGCACTGAGTTTTCCTCAGAGATAGTGGATCTGTGTTTGGATTTCACAGAATTTACAGCTGAAGATTTATGCACCCAAGTTATTCTAAATGTGCCTGGAAGTCTTTGATGACTCGATCCGGCATCAGTTTGCACACTTAAACTTAACGAAAATGCTGCAGGCCTGAACACTCGGTCCCTCAGTCACATCTGCCACACCTGTCAACCTGTCACTCAGCATCACATGAGGGTCTCTCACCTGTGTCTCCCCACCCTGTACGAAATGTCCCCAATCCCTCAGAGGACAGAGGTGCCATTCCACAGGCTGGCTTTCCATGGACCTTCTCCAGTGTCCCCACTTGGGGTCCCCAACCTTGTGCACTAAGCACCAACACACCAAGCCATCAATACCCTGAAGGGCCTTCCCTATGCCTACTTCCTTCTGCCATTAGTCCTCTTCCCTGTTCACTCTTCCTCATCCTTCAGGGCTCAGCTGGCTGAATCTCTCTTCTGCAAGTCTCGCTCTTCACTGTGCTCCCACAGAGAGCCATGTCGTCTCCATCACGGCACATACCCACGGTTACAACAATAAACGCTTCCTGAGTACCCGCTATGGGCCGGGCCTAGGTCCAAGCACTTTCCCCATGTTTCCTCTTAATCTCTGTATGATAAATGCTGTCATTATTATCATCCCTGTTTACAGATAAAGCAATCAAAGCTCAGAGAAGGTAAGTCATTTACCCAAGGTCACACAGCCAGTGGAGGGTGAAGCCATGCTCTCAACCACAACACTAGGACTGGAGCTGGCATGAGGCCAGCCACCTGGTGCAGAAATCCTCATGTGGACAATGAGAGGCAAGGGAAGGGGGCAGGGACCTGTGTATCCTCACCTGTGCGCCGCTTTGGGATCTCTCCCGGGGAGGTGTCCACAGGATAGGTGCTGGAGAGGGAAGGGCTACTCTCAGGAAATGTACCAAGGCTGGGAGGGGAGACTTGTGGAGAGCCTGGGGCAGGCTTCTGGAAAGCAAGAAAGAGCAATTCTAGAGTAAAGGGAGGAAGAAGGGCCACGTCCTTGTCCTTTTCCAGGTGGGCGTAGAGAGTTCTCTGTCCCAATTCAGTTCCTCTTTTAACCTGGGCATTACCCTCCTTAACCTCCTGCGGAGTTTCATGGCACCAGACTCTCACCATCACAGATGACAATAACAACTCTCTTTTTTCTAAAGTAACATAATTTTTTCTTTTTAGCTAAGCATATGATGGTGCAACTAAAAGTCACATTTCACTACTTCCCCTGCAGCTACATGTGGTCAAGACCCTGAGAACCACACCTCCCAGCCTCCCTTGCAGCTAGGCGTGGCCAGAAGCTTGAGAACCACACCTCCCAGTCTCCCTTGCAGCTAGGCGTGGCCAGGAGCCTGAGAACCATATTTCACCACCTCCCTTGGAGCTAGGCGTGGCCAGGATACTGAGAAGCACACCTCCCAGCCTCCCTTGCAGCTAGGCATGGCCAGGAGCCTTACTTCTATACAATGCAACATAAGGGAAAGTGGTGTACACTTCCCATGGAATGTCTTGCTCTTCTCACTGGCTGAAAATGGACATTCGTTTGGACAAGGGCATCTAGGATAAACGTACTGGTACAGAAGCAGCCTGCATCTCTGATGCTGAGAGACTGCCATACTAATCCTGGAATTCTTGTGCTCATTGGAGAGAGAAATAAATTCCTACCTGTTTGAACCCATTATTTGTATGTTGGTTTCAATCCCTAACTCATCTTACAGGGCTCTCTACCCATTATTAAGTGACAGTCCCACAGCTCCAAGCCTACCCCGTCCACTCTCCCTCATGATGCTGGGACTCCAAAAACCCCTTTCCCATTCTGGCAGGAAGCTCAGGGGGAGGGCAGCACCATAGCAGAGCACTAGCGGGGCCTGTGTCAGTCGGATCCATTTTACGGCCCTTCCAACACTCACAGGGCATGCAGCGTGATGCCCTATGGACGCTGACATTCTTCACCCAGCACTGGTCTCAAAGATCTAACCAGGCCCTGTAAGGTCAGAGACCCCGGCACACACTAGCCAGCACCTGAAGGTCTAACGGTTAGCTCCACAGCTCCCAGGGTGGCAGCTGCCCCCTACAACTTCTACCTCCATGACACCTTTGAGTTCTTTTCGCCACTCAGTGACCCACTTGAGAACTACATACCTACTTGACAATTCTTTGTATTACATTCTCTGCTCAAATCACTCATGTGGTTTCTCTCTGTTATTTGGACCCTGATGGATACAGGCCCCAAAGGGATGTTGTGAAGGCTGCTCAGGACCCAAAGCCACCCCATCCCTCTCCTGCTCAAAACCGTTCCATGGATCCCTAGCAGCCACAGGAAGAAGTCCAAGCTCATCAGGACGGCCCCTCCCAGTCCCTGGAACCTGTGAATACATTCAGTTCTGTGGCAAAGGTCAATTAAGGCTGCAGAGGGAATCAAGGTCACCAATCAGCTGCCCACTGGGTGACTTTTGAGCAAGGGCAGGAAGTAAGCCAACATCTCTGGAAGAGGCGAAAAGCTCTCTGACAATACAAGAGACCAGATGGGCTTTTGACCCCTAATTCTGGCTCACGCATTATTCTCAGTTCCATAGGTGAACTGACTCTTTTCTTGCTCACAGTCACCCTGAGTGGTAGGTGCTCCCAGGGGAGGCGTATGTTACAGGTGAGGCAGCTGAAGCACAAGGCCAGGGGCCTGCTCCAGGCCACAGGGGGCAGGTGGAGTCAGAACCTCGTCCAATAGGCCGTTCGTCTGCTCCATGGCGCTACCGCTCAACTTGTCCACGTCCGGGGGCACGAGCACCCCAGAGCAGCTGGGCTATACTCAGCATCAAAGGCTATTGGGAATGATGGCTTCTTCCAGTAATAGTGAGCAGGCTCGTGGGGACCTACCTGACCTTTGGAGGGTGTGAGGGCTTCGTCCTCCTCCTCCTCCCCTTCACTGCCCAGGACCCGGGCCACCTTCCGCCCTGGCCTCTTCACTGGAGAATCGCTCTCAGGCACCTCTCCATTCCGCTCCTTCAGTGCTACCCTGGAAAATGGGAAAATGGGGGTGAGGGGTTCTGGCAGGCAGAGAGGGGTTCCTTTCTCAAATGTTCTGGCTCCTCCACTAGGTTTCATTCCTTTCTTTTCTTTCATGCATCCCATGAGCTTTCTCTAGGCGCTCCTTGGCCTATACTCTTAATGCATTCATCGGCTGCATTCACATTTCTAGAGGCCTCCCACGTGCCCACCTACTTTGGGACAAGCATTGCTGAGGTGCAGATGGAGCCCCTACTGAGAGCAGAGGATGGCCTCCAACATACCAGCTCCTGAGATTTAGCGTAGTCCATGGCCTCTCAGCTAGAGACTATCCTTCCCAGCCTCCCCTGCAGCTGGGTACAGCCATGTGATGGGTCCTGGCCAAGAGGATGGAAGGGCTATGACCGATGCATGCAACTTGCTTCTGACAAATGTCTTACTCCTGAAACTTGAACTTGCCAACTTGTTTTGATAAGGCCAAGGCCCTGGATGCAGCTGTGCCTATGCTTTTGGACGTCCCAGTTACTGAAGTCAAAAAATTCCCTTTAGGGACTCACAGACATTCTGAGCTGGGTCTGACACACTTACAGCCAAGAGAGTCCTGTCTTATAAAGGAACAAATTCACCATGTCCTCACCCCATTACGTACTTTGGAGGTAGCTCTGTCTCTCTGACGCTGTTGGAGGTCTCCTTCTCTGGCTTTTTCACTTTGCCCTCCTTCTTGGGGTAGAAAAATGACCTGGAGGAGCACAGAAGGAGGGGAAAATGGGAAGGATAACTGCACGAAGATTCAACTAAGCACTTCCTATTTGCCAGGGCCTCTCCTAGGCCCTGGGGATTCAGTGGAGACAAAGACATCAAGTCCCCACCCTCAAGGGATTGACATTCAGTAGAAGAGGCAATTGTTAAGTAACTAAACAGAAAATGTCAAGTGTGAAGTGCTCTGGAAAAGATCATTAAAGCAAGATATCATCCTTCTACTTGAGACCGGCTGGACCAAGTAGCTGACTTCTAGAAAACTGAGTACTGAGTTCAATGAGTACTGAGTACAATGGAAGGGTAAGGTGGAGAGGCCTCACCACACTCTCCTGATCGGGGGATGCCTGCACCCCTACTATAAGGGGACGAGAGGCTATCTCGCTTCGCTGCCCGTTACCCCAGCCTAGTTATGAGATCAACATGAGACACTTGGGGGACCGTCTGCAGGTATCTGACAAAGTCTGAGAAACTGTCACCGGGACTAACATCAGAGGGAACACAGGGGACATGACAATGAAATGCAACACAGTGGAACGCCTGGGTGGCTCAGTCAGTTAAGCATCTGCCTTCAGCTCAGGTCATAACCTCAGGGTCCTGGGATTGAGTCCTGCATGGGGCTCCTTGCTCAGTGGGGAGTCTGCTTCTCCCTTTCCCTCTGCCTGCCTCTTCCCCTGCTTGTGCTCTCTCTCTCAATCTGACAAATAAATAAAAATCTTTAAAAAAAATTAAAAAATAAATGCAACACAGTATTCCAAGCTGGATCCTGGGAACAGAGAAGAGCATCAGTAGGTACACCGGGGAGACTGGAATACAGCAGGGAGTGTAGTTAACAGGAAGGTACCAATGCTGGTCCCTCACTGGGACCAACGGGCCACAAGCTGTCAATGGTGGAAGCCGGATGGCAGATTCCAGGAACGGGCTCTACTATTGGTACAAGTTTTCTGTACGTCTAAAACCATTCCAAAATAACATTTAATGAGCGGTCAGCCAATCAATGGATCAAGCCAAGCCCAGCCAGGGGCAAGAAGTCATCAGAGATACCATCAGCCCAGACTCATCTTCATGTGATAAAAATGCAGCCTGTGATCGGTGACCTCCCAGGTTCTTGGTTAGGGCAGGGGACTGGGGGGTGGGGGGGAGCCCGGGGTCCAAGTCTAGAATCCATCCCCTCTTTCCAAGAGCAGCCCCTCCACTTTCCTATCCAGACACCCCCTCAAATTCCCAGTGAAAGAGTTTTGGCAACTGGGTCCAACCAAGCCCAAGGCCATTAATTCTGGAAGGCTTCAACTACACAAGCCACGTAATACCCACTCTGGCTTTCCTGAAGCCAGCTTGTGTGAGGACAGAGTTTCCTGCTCTGGACACTACCGATGTTTCAGGCAAGATCATTCTTTGTTGTGGGGGGCTGTTAGCAGCAACCACGCCTGGCCCCTATCCAGTAGATGCTAATCATAAGCCCCCTTCTCCCCCTTGTTGTGACAACAAGAACATTTCTAGACACAGATGGCTTTCCCCTAGGGGGACAAACCACTGATTGGAAACCACTGGGTTAGCATTTCTGAACCTCCAGCTAAAAAATTCTGGTTATACTACCTGTCCTCCAGATCCCACGCCCCATTCTCTGCACTGCTCGGCTCCTGGAAATTCCAATTTGGAAACTAACTTGTGTTCTTCTAAGAAAAGGCACAGAAATAGAGAAACAGAGAACTCAGAGTGTGCAGGATGGGGGGGGGTGGTCCTTACATGATACTTCGCTGCATGATGGGCCAGAATTCTCCCTTCCCCTCTCTTCCTCCTCTTCTCCAGCCAGCTGCTCCTGAAACAGAAATCCAGATCCTTGGTGAGACTAGTGGTTGAGCATAGACCAAAACACATAACCCTCCTTCTTTCAGAAAGAAAACAAAAAAAAAAAGAAAGCCCCCACAAAATCAGAAACGTGAGTTTCCTCACCGACAAGAAACTCCCACTTTTTTTCTTTCTTTCTTTTTTTTTTTAAAGATTTTATTTATTTATTTGACAGAGAGAGAGTTCACAAGTAGGCAGAGAGGCAGGTGGAGAGAGAGGAGGAAGTAGGCTCCCTGCCAAGCAGAGGGCCCAATGCGGGCCTCGATCCCAGGACCCTGAGATTATGACCTGAGCTGAAGGCAGAGGTTTTAACCCACTGAGCCACCCAGGCGCCCAAGAAACTCCCGTTTTCATGGACCAAACTGATTGCTGGTGAGATTTATGAGTGAAGAAAAAGTCCCAAGTCGGAACAAGATAAGAAGCCTCCTTGATTGTATGGAGCTTGCTTTTCATCTAATACAAAGGTATACTGAATACCTACAGCTATTTTTTTTTTTTTTAAGATTTATTTGACAGAGAGAAACACAGCCAGAGAGGGAACACAAGCAGGGGGAGTGAGAGAGGGAGAAGCAGGCCCCCCGCTGAGCAGGGAGCCCGATGTGGGGCTCGATCCTAGGTCTCCGGGATCATGACCTGAGCCCAAGGCAGTCGCCCAACCAACTGAGCCACCCAGGCGCCCCTACAGCTATTTTTTTTCTAGTTTTGTTTGGGGTTTTTCGGGGGGGGGGTTAAGTTTTAAGATTAGCAAAAAACTGGGGCGTCTGGGTGGCTCAGTCGGCTAGGTGTCTGCCCGCAGCTCAGGTTGCGATCTTGGGGTCCTGGGATCCAGCCCCGCATCGGGCTCCCTGCTCAGTGAGGAGCCTGCTTCTCCTCCCTCTGCCACTCCCCCTGCTTGTGCTCTCTCTCTGTAAAAGTAAATAAATAAATAAATAAATCTTGTCCAGAAATAAAAAAAACCTGTTTTTAGATGATGATATAATATCCTAAAACAACCTGAAACACGGCAGTCCTTTACATTATACCCACTGACATATACAGACCAGCTGCTGAGCAGTTTCTAAGGCATATTCTTAACAGAAACGTGGAGCAAAAACATCACACAGAGAACTCCAGTCTCAGAAAGTTACGTACTGTACAATTCCATTTACAGAACGTTCTCCAAATGACAAAACTTAGGGTGGAGAAGAGATCAGGGATGGTCAGAGCTTAGGAACAAAAGGTGTGGTGGGGGGTCAGCTATCTAGGGGTAGCACAGCGAGAGCCTTTGTGCAGACAGAACTCTATATCCTCACTGCGGTGATGGTTACACAGATGGGTTCAAACGGTGCGTGTGCACTCGCATACACGCACACACACACACAGACACAGAGGAACCAGCTCTGTGGTCTAGCTCATGGTGAAACTTCCTGGTTTTTATACTGGACTATGGTTATGTAAGATGTCACCACTGGGGGAAGATAGATGTGTACTATTTTTATAACTTCCGGTAAGTCTGTAATCCTTTCAAAATAAAAAGTAAAAAAAAAAAAAAAAAAAAAAGGCAGAATGAAGACATCCTCTATGTCCTGCTATAGAAAGATGTTCTAGGAATCTTAAGTAACATTTTAAGCAGTAATAATAAAAAAGGAAGCAGGGGTGCCTGGGTGGCTCAGTCGATAAGCGTCTGCCTTTGGCTCAGGTCATGGTTTGGGAGTCCCGGGATCAAGCCCCACATCGGGCTCCCTGCTCCATGGGAAGCCTGCTTCTCCTTCTCTCACTCCCCCTGCTTGTCTTCCCTCTCTAGCTCTGTTTCTGTCAAATAAATAAATAAAATCTTTAAAAAAAAAAAAAAAGGAGGCAGAACAGTGTACATAATGTGCTATTGATTTCGTGAGACAGGAAAAAATAGGAATAGATCTATTCTTTGGTCCTGCTTTTGCCTGACAGAAACTCTGGAAGGATAATCAGGAAACCAGTAGACGTGGCCGGGGGCACACGAGATGACTGAGAGTAGGTGTGTGAATGAGACTGGTCACTATATACCTCTATCCCAATTTTATTTTAAACCCTGCATATTTCTTACTCATTCAATTAAAAAAAAAAGTAAATCTAGACCCCACATAACTGTTCAAATTTTATGATCCAGCCTCCTACCCCCTTCTTCCAGGTTCCCTCTGGGAAGTGCCTCCACTGACCCCCCAGCACCTGGTCCCCTCTTGCCCAGCTCTGAGCACTGGATGGATGTCTACAGGCCTCCACTGGGCACCTGCTAGAAGAGACACCCCACTTTCTCACCCTCTATGGTGGTTAACTGGTACTGTTCTTCTCACACGTATTATGTTGATCCTGTGTTCTCCTGATACGTCAGTTCATCCTTCCAATCAGACTAGGAGCTCTGGAACCAAGGGGCCAGGACTGGTTCCCTCCCATTTCCTCCAAAAATTATTTTCCAGACTTCAGACATTCTCCATAACCACCTTTGAAATGTCAACAGTATCTATGTAAAACCTGGATTTCTATTTTCAGTTAATATTTGTTTTGTTAAAAAAAAAAAAAACTTTAGGCGCCTGGGTGGCTCAGAGGGTCAAGCCTCTGCCTTCGGCTCAGGTCAGGATCTCAGGGTCCTGGGATCAAAGCCCACATTGAGCTCTCTGCTCAGCAGGGAGCCTGCTTCCCCCTCTTTCTCTGCCTGCCTCTCTGCCTATTTGTGATCTCTCTGTCAAATAAATAAATAAATAAAATCTTTAAAAAAATCAACTTTATTAATTGGGGTGCTTCCTAGGGACCAGGCACTATTCCAAGTGCTTTATATGAATTAATTCCCACAAAATCTACTACAATTCGTTATTATCCTGATTTTACAAACGAGGTAGACAGCAGCATTTGTTAAAGGCCACACAGCCTAATGGGTTGTGAAGCCAGGATCTGAAGACAGATGTCTGGCTCCAAACTCCGTATCCTTAACCACTACCTATTCTTGAGGGTGAGGAGGGCAGGTGTCCCCCTGTATTGAGACTAAAGGGGCGGTGGGTGGCCCTTAGATCCCAACTGAAAAAAAAAAAGAAAAAAAAGAAAGTTAGTTGTCAGGGCACCTGGGTGGCTCAGTCAGTTAAGCATCTGCCTTCAGCTCAGGTCGTGATCTCAAGGTCCTGCGATCGATCAACTCCTGTGTCCGGCTCCCTGCTCAGCAGGGAGTCTACTTCTCCCTCTGCCCCTCTGGCCCTTGGGGCTGTTGAGATAACCACTGTAAAAGGATCATGTCACCCAATACCTCCCAACAACCCAAGCAAACATCTTCCGTTTTTATCCCCATCTCACCAAAGAGGAGACGGAGGCACAGAAAGATACCTGGAATCACAGAGCTTGTAAGTGGCAAAGGGGGAAATTGGTACGGTAGTGACAGAGAGCTAAGATGGCAGCTAATTTTCTTTTTTAAAGACTTTTTAAAAAGATTTTATTTATCTATTTGAGAGAGAGAGTGAGAGCACACATGCCCGAGCCGGGTGAGGGGCAGAGGGAGAAGTAGACTCCCTGCTGAGCAGGGAGCCGGACACAGGAGTTGATCGATCGCAGGACCTTGAGATCACGACCTGAGCCGAAGGCAGATGCTTAACTGACTGAGCCACCCAGGTGCCCTGACAACTAACTTTCTTTTTTTTTTTTTTTTTTTTTTCAGTTGGGAGTATTTTTAATTTTTTGCTGTTATGAAACAAAGTTCTACTTAAACAATGGTTATCATACATCTTAGCTATGCTTTAGAAATATACCCATTTTTGTCTTTTTTTTTTTATTGTTACTAAAATTTTTTTTCCCAGTGTTTCAAGATTCATTCCCCATTCCCCACACCCAGTGCTCCACGCTTTAGGTGTCCCCAGTACCCACCACCAGGCTCTCCCATCCCCCACCCCCCTCCCTC